>BQNB010202224.1:0-10854 GCA_026074375.1 Tanacetum coccineum
AGAACAAATAATGGAACTAAATTTGTTAATCAAACGTTGCGTGAATATTATGAGAAGGTTGGCATCTCTCATGAAACATCTGTTGCTCACTTTCCACAGCAAAATGGTGTCGTTGAAAGACGTAATTGTACGCTAATTGAAGTTGCCCGCACAATGTTAATTTATGCAAAAGCTCTGTTATTCTTATGGGCAAAAGCAGTTGCTATCGCATGTTACACCCAAAATCGTTCCATCATACGTCTTCATCACAGAAAAACACCATATGAGCTTTTACATGACAAACTTCCCGACTTATCATTCTTCCATGTATTTGGTGCACTCTGTTATCAGACAAATGATAGTGAGAACTTGGGTAAGTTACAACCAAAGGCTAATATTGGTAAGTTACAAGACATGGTTTTGTTTGAGGTTTCCCTAAGCTTAAATTTAAAAAGGACCATATGTGTTCTGCATGTGCAATGGGTAAAAGCAAGAAGAAACCCCACAAACCTAAATCTGAAGACACCAACCAAGAAAAACTCTATCTTCTACACATGGATCTTTGTGGACCAATGCGTGTCTCAAGTGTTAATGGAAAGAAGTACATCATCGTTACTGTCTATGATTACTCTCGATTTACATGGGTTAAGTGCTTAAGGTCAAAAGATGAAGCTCCAAATTCCATAATCAAGTTTCTCAAAATGATCCAAGTACGGCTTAAAGTACCTGTCCGATGAATTAGAACAGATAATGGAACTGAGTTTGTTAATCAAACTTTGCGTGAATATTATGAGAAGGTAGGAATCTCTCATGAAACATCTTTTGCTCGCTCTCCACAGCAAAATGGTGTCGTTGAAAGACGTAATCGTACGCTAATTGAAGCTGCCCGCACAATGTTGATTTATGCAAAAGCTCCGTTATTCTTATGGACAGAAGCAGTTGCTACCGCATGTTACACCCAAAATCGTTCCATCGTACGTCTTTGTCACGGCAAAACACCATATGAGCTTTTACATGACAAACTTCCCGACTTATCATTTTTCCATGTATTTGGTGCACTCTGCTATCCGACGAATGATAGTGAGAACTTGGGTAAGTTACAACTAAAAGCTGATATTTGTATTTTCATTGGCTATGCACCCACAAAGAAAGCATTTTGAATTTACAACCGACGTACCAGATGAATCATCGAAACAATTCATGTAGATTTTGATGAGCTGACAGCAATGGCTTCTGAACACAGCAGTTCAGGACCCGCACTTCATGAAATGACTCCTGCAATAATCAGTTTAGGACTCGTGCCAAACCCTCCTCCTTCAACACCATTTGTACAGACATTTTTATTTATGCACTTGTTTGTTTTATGTATATTTTTCATGCAAAGGAATTGTACTAAATTGGGGAGGATTGTTGGAAATTTAGTTCAATTGTGGGTTTAGTTCATACCAGATAATGGGGCTAGAGGTACGGAGTGTACACCCATTGGTCACTGAACATCCTGACTCAGATAGTGGTTAAGGAAATTCAAGTCGCTAATGAACTTCAGTGAGTTTACTCTTTAGTGAGTAGGACTCTGGATTGAAGGATATTCATCAGTTAGATGGCTTCATCGTGAGCTAAAGGATACCATCAGGGAGTAATCCATCAGCATAAGCTAAAGGATACTCATCAGCGGGTTGCTTTAGGTTGAACCTTTAGCGGGTATGCTCCTTAGCGGGATAGCTGATGGTTCAGGACACTGAATGAATAACACGTTGGAATTAATTTAATAACTTGTAACAACTTTGACTGGTATAAATAGTCAGTTACAATCACATTTAATGACCACGATAAATATGGTCATGTAACCACTAATTCCTGAAATTAAGGAATCTAATTATGGAAGACATTATATCTCCTATAATCTCTCATAATTTTTTGACCAAGGACTTGGGTACTCTTCTATAAATAGGAGATCATAACTGCATGAAGAATACATAGAAAACAAAAAAAACACTTGGATGCGCAAGGGTTAGTGATTTGTGCCTAAATCATTAACATACATTTGGTCTTATCCCAAGTAGATATTCGTGATACCCAGGCAATAGGGTCGAATAGTTTACTTTAGAAAGTGATTACACGATTCCAAGTGATATCCGATAACCATATTTTGGTACGTAGCTAGGTTATTGATTATCTTCACACTGATCTGGGAACACAACCACTAACAAATTTTTTGTCATTGGTTCTGAAGCACTCCTTGACCATCTGCTAATTGCTTACAACCAATGCTCGACAACTTACTAGTCGTAGAGAGTAAACTGGCCCTTAGTCATCAGCTAACTTCCCAAAAATCCTTGCAACAGGAGCTTTACTTTGTAGAAGATGAAGGTGACCAATAAATGGGAAGGACCCTGATGGTTCAAGAGCTAACAATTTATCACCTTTTCTTGTGTTGTTTTTATGCTTTTGTAACTATATGTTAGCACAAAAAGCAATATCCCAAAAAGTATTAGTAATTGGGGTAGAGATACCATGGTGTATGGATTTTTGTTTTCACTTCGATAATGTTGCTCACACTTCGTTACTATATATAGTTACTTTAGACACTATTCATAAGAGGATATGTAATGTAGGTGGGTCGCGCTACAATTCATCTTTCAGGAAAATTATCCTAACGACAAAGTTGAAATCTGATTAAAGAAAGCTATAAATGAATTGTAGAAGTTTTGGACACAAACACGCTGCACTAGAGGCTACACGATTAGCAATTCATCAATGAATGTTTAGTGTCTTGGATTTATGCTTTGTTAATATAATCAACTTGCGCATGCCCAGAATTTAACATATATACAATGTGCAACTACACCACAACAGGATGGCTCAAACTCTAAAACATAGCATAGGATCTTTTTTTCCTTTTTGAAAGGCTAAAGCATAGCAGAGTTATTGATTAATCTCCATGTTAAATGTGTTAGATCTGTATCACCATGGTAGCCAAAGTATTATTTGCAAATCAGGTCTTAAGCTCAATCATGTCACATTTAATCAACTTGATGTGTTTGCTTTCAGGGGATCAATATGTATTTAATATTATAATTGGTAGAAAGGAACCCATTGAGATGCATCGACTTGAATTAGATGCATTTCTATTTATTTAGATGCACATCTTTGAGTTTCAAAAGTTATTATGAAGTGAAAACGGTGCAAATTAATTTATATGATTCTGTCACATGTAGAGCCACAAAATAAAAGAGAAATCATGAAATTCATCTAATATACGTATATGTATCGAATTAAAAGCTAGAAAACACATTACGATGCATATAAGATGATAGATGTACATCTAATTTAGGTGGGTACATCTCGGATATGCGGTTACTCTCATTTTAAGATTACTTGTCATATGATCCTAACTCTATGGTCGGTTGGGACCTTCTGTTTTACCTATTTGGATCATCACTAAAATGAGATGTGTAACCTAAATATTTTAACTAAGACCTTACTTTTCTTAATTATACAGTTTTCATGTATCTGTGAGGTAATGCCACAACATATAAACATTTTGTTTAGCATCGGAACAAGTCAAGAAGAATGCCCTGCGAGTTCATTTGCTTCTTAAGTGGTTCATCACTTGACACTTGCTTGGTTACTTCCTGGTAGGGTTGCTTACGATCCGCGGACCAGACCAGAACGACCAAGACTAGACCAAACTGAAACCGAATTGGTCTAAAATGCCGGACCGATTCGATCCGGTCCGGGTCAGTCCGGTTCGGTCCTACAAGGCATAATCGCCGGGTTTTTTGTAAGACCAGACCGGACCGACAGGACCGAAGACCGAATGTAACAAAAGCATGGACCGAGGACCGGACCGAAATACAATCGCCTCCGATCCGGTTCGGTTTTTCGGTCTGGTCCGTCGACGATCCGTTTTGCTCACCCCTACTTTCGGGTTTTATCTGTTTAAAGTTTGATTTTAATAAGCTTTCAAACTATGGTAAAGACAATGTATTTAATGTGTATATATACTTCAGGTACTTATCACCAATCTATTTCTTCTAATCTATTTGTACCAAAGATGTCAAATTTTCTTCCAATCTGTTTCCTTGGTTGGTTCAGGAACGCGTCCTGCATGCCCTTTCTTAATTTTTTGGCCTCGTCTATGAACCTTTTCTTCACTTTCTTTCTTTTTTCTAGGCTTCGTTCGGGAACAATTTTGGGCTGAACTTTCATAACTTTCGTCCTTTCCAGGCTCGGTTTCTTTTTTTCCATCGGTTCCTAAACACCCTGTCGATGAACTTCTTTTATTTTCGGGATCAGTTTTTGTAACACCCCCATTTTTACAATATAGCAGCGGAAGCTAATCTGGGGTATTACTTTATGGATACAACAATCATAATCATAGAAAACAACTTTAAAAGAGATGTTGTTGGAAAATTTAGTTATCATTCATTATATTCAGAGTTTTTACAAAATGCAGGTCCCAAAATCTAAAACATCAAGTTTGAATGATAACAGTTCAACCATCTTTGAGTCCATGCCACTCCGTGCCGCAACTTGCTCAATTACCTGAGATAAACATGCTAAAAAGTCAACACAAAGGTTGAGTGAAATTCATAGGTTTGAAATGTAATAGTTGAATACAAGTTATCATAATTGGAAATATTGGCATTGCAGGAATAATCATCATGAAGAACATTATTGTCATAGTGAACAGTATTATTACCCTAAACTCATGAATCACATAAAGAGGTAATAAAGATATTAAAGAGATATTGGGAGATACTACCCAAATAGATATTTCCATGTACCTAGGCAATAATATATCAGGATAGCATATAGTTTAGCATAACACTTGCATTCATGATTTTATAGTAGGTGTCACGGGTTTATAAGATATGTGAGATTATGAATTCATTAAGTCTTTGAAAAGTAATCACATTGTTATAAGATAAATGAGTATGTAAAAGAGTTTGTAACAAGCATGTATCCCCCTCGCGGGTTTATAAAACATGTAAATAAGTAAAGGCGAGGTTATGAACTTCACCTGATATGTAGATGTAATAAATATTCCAAAATGAAAGCTGACGACCTTATCACAATCTTAACCGGGGAATGTTGATATAGTAAAATGATAGTAAATAGCCACGTCACACAACCTGAGTAGAATATGTCAAGTCTTAGGAAGATTGTACTTTAGAACTTTGGTTTAAGAGTTATGAGTTTGATTGAAGAGTTTGGAATTATTGTATCACTGTTCGGGCCATCATAATTCAGAAGTCATTCAGTAAATGTTTGAGGAGCTAGGGCACTTTAAATCGTAAACCCAACAACTCAGTCAGAACGTAATACCAAGATGAAACTCCTTAATATGAAGCTCCCTAGTATTGTGATACGATATAATCGGTTTTAAGCGTTTTAATCAATATATGGAAATGTTAAGCACGAGAAGCGTTAATTAAAGTTATGTCTTGTAAGGTTTTAAACATGATTTTATACTTTTTCAAAATGTTACATTTTAGACCCTGGGGTTTGGAAAATTGCAAGTAGACTTGGGGTTTGCATTTTTACGATTTGGTCTTTAACTTTTATTGAACTATACAAGTAAACCTTGGAATTTGAAATGTGGACATAATATACCCTATAGTTATAACTTTGATAAAATGGACATATTAAACCCTTCGAGTTATTAATTTCAGAAGTTACGATTATACCCTTGCATGGTTTAATTACAAAACATGTCCAAATTGCCATGCAAGCTTATTTTAACATTTTATTAGACATTTATAAGTTATAATAAACTAAAATATGAACTTTTAATGCAACACAAGTTTAAAATAACGATTCGTTAAGCTAGTAAGTAAAATGGGTCAAATTAGGGTTTCAAAATGTAAACGCGTTGGTTTTAAGTTCAAATTCCTTCATTAATCAATAAAGTAGATATTTTAACATTAGTTAAGCATGCTAGGATATATTATAACAATATTTAATCATTATAACATTTAGTTTAAGAAAAACGCGAAATTAGGGTTTTGGGTGTACGGTTTTGGATCAAAATGGAAAATGAGCATGAATTGGGTTATGAAACTTTAACAAGAGTTTATTTAGGATCATATGAACATTATAAGGGTGAATTAGCAGAAGTAGAACATTCAAAACCTAGGTTTGAGCTTCAATGATCAAAAATGGTGGAAACGGGTCGTTTCGGGTAGTATTTTTACTCGTACGCCTTGTATCTTTACTCCGAGGCTTCAATTATTCAGGGCTTCACTTCTTGACTTTCTTTAATGATCCTAGGATCATATGTGAGCAAAGGATTGCTACCTTATGGGTTTGAGAGAGGAGATGGGTGGTGCGAGTTTGAATGAAGACTAGAGAGCTCTATTTATACTTGAAATCACCAAGGGTGCTAAGCAACTTCAAGATCTGTTGTTGGACATGTTTACATGCTATCTACTGATGTGTGAAGTCTAGATAAGGAGTCATACAAGCTAGAATGGTAGTGTGATGTGTTGGATAGCCCTTATGCTTGCCGCAGCTTATATGGCTAGAAAGAAGGAGATGTGGCTCAATTTGTTGTAAGAGAAGTGAAGAAATATCTTCTAGGAGGTGTGTAAGCTTCTTATGTATGCATGTGCATGAGTTAATTGCAATAACAAGGTCTCAAAATGGGTAAGAATTGTAAAAAGGGGGTCGCGGGTTGGTTTTTGGGGTTTTATGGTTCGAACTCAAGTTTTTGGCTTATATTTCATGAGCGTTGATTAAGGAATGATTGAATTATGTTCCTAAGATTTGATATAAGAAGGATTAACAAAGATTAGCAATTGGTTTGGGTTAAAACGGGTTAAAATTGAAGAAATGAGGTCACGGGCTTGATTAGGGCACGTTTAGGGTTTTCTTGACTCTCTTGGTTTATATTTTGCATACTCTTGATTAGGAATGACAGAATACAGATCCTAGAGCTTAAATAAATTATTATCAATGAATTTTGATCATTGGTTTTAGTTAAAATGGGTTGAAATTGAAAGAATAAGCCGTAGCTTGTAATTAGAGTTCATATAAGGCTTTTAGGGTTTTATAGCTTTGTAAATCTTGTATATTGTTGAAGCAAGGATGGTTAATGATGGATAAAGGTTTTTAAACTCATTTTAATGGTTTACAATGACTCTTGGTTGCTTACTTGAGAATGAGATGGTCAGAGAATGAGTAAACGGGCCAAAATCACAATTAGGGCACAATTAGGGTTTTCTGGATTCGTTTCTTGTATAATTGAAGTAGAATGATGAAATGATAATGGATTATGATTGATAATGTTGTAATTTATGTTATTATAACTTATTTAAGTATTGGTTTAGGTTTACAATGGATAAAAACAAAGAAACGAGTCATGGTTTAGAAACTAGCTCGGTTTTAGGGTTTAGGGTTTTGAATTAGGGTTTTGAGTGTAAAAAGATGTATGAAAGTTTATGAATAGAATAATTAGGGTTTACATATTGTATATTAAGTGTAGTAGCTTGCACATAAGTGATGGTGAAGAAATTAGAATGAAAATGGAGGTAAAACAGCTATTTTAGAGATCATGCTTAATGACTTGTACATATGCTTTAGTAGCTTGTGCTTTCACTTTAGATGTTAATCTTCCACAAAATTAGGGTTTAGAGATACCCGATAATGGTTTAAAGCCCTTTTTGATATAATGTTAAGAATAGTATATTATAGGAATAATGTACCTTGTAAAAAGAATATGATGATATTGACTTGACATGTTATGATGTTTGCTTGACATATATGAAGACAGGATTGCCATAGATAGGTTGCGTGAGCTTGTCTACTTTAGTTATGCCATACTGAGATATATAAGTAATGTAATAAAGCGAAAAATTTCCCCGTACAATTGTGAGATTAGTAAAATAGGTTTTGAATTTGATGAAAATTCTTGAGTTGTTATAGTTCCATACGCTTAGTATATCCTCGCTGAAGCGGATGCTCAACACTGCCCGTCATATGTTATCACTGATCACCCACCTATGCTAAAACCTGGCACAGATTCTAACAAAAACAGTAAGAAAATAATAGCTGTCACATGGTTCATGAATACAAGGACAGATACTAAAGCACAAGTTAATAGACGTTAATAAATTGAATCAGGTAAAGAGTTTGAAGGGATTCCACTATCAATCATCCCTGAACAATGCAGTATTTAGGCTTTACTTAATATTAATAACTCTACAAGATATAGGTACAAAATCTATAACGTGTGGACGCTAGATCCCTAAACATAAAGTCAAGTCCAAGCACCTCAGGTTGTGCTATTGAAGATGATCCTAGAATTATCTGAACAATAACATATACTCTTTAGCACTCCATACGACGGGGTGATTAGATTGCTTATTACAACTTATTCGCTTGCCACATTTTGAAATATAAAGCTATGGGATTGCTAATCTTTTAACTTAAAGAACATAAACAATCTCTGGAATGTGATACTTCTTGTCAATGAAAGCTTTCACATCATGAAGCATCTCACCAACTGGTAATTTAAAAGTCAAGTATTAGCAATAAGCAATATAAATTATTGTAGTAGAATAACACATATGACAGTTAAAATAAAGATAAAAGTTATACCAAGAACAATGATTGATATAATTTGAGTAACTTTATATCTCATTTACTATAAAATAATAAACCTCAAACATAATCAACATACTTCTGTGCATAGTAAACTAAACAGATCATATTATTTTAAACTTTGCAACACCAAAAGCCGATTTAAATGCAATTTAACAAACTAAGCTTATAACATATATATGTGTATATAAAAGGTACCTCCTGAAGCATTAAGAAGCATCTTTAACCTGGGTCTTGGACCCAATGTGGTACGGATGATATCATCTATGGCCTGTAAATAGGAAGAAGAAGATGTATCATAATAAGTGACATACCTAATATCTTTAACTTAGTTATCATCCTACTTCCGCTTCTTTAAATTGCGAAAATCACCTGAACAACGTGAAATTATTTGAGAAGAATTTGAGATAATGATAGAAATCACAAATAAATAAATAAATAAAATCAAATTCGAAATTAAACAAACATGTTTTAATATTAAGATTCAATAGTATCACCAGAACCCTAAATTTAATTGTGTTAAACTGTTTGATCAGAATTTGTCGGCTGAAATTCCATAATAATCATTTTGAGATGATTAAGATAAATATGGAATGAATTGATTTTGTGTTATTGATTGAGAAGAAATGAGCTAATTTTTAGGGGAGGCATTTAAGAAGTGATTTCAAAACTAAGCCGATTGTGTAGGAGAATCAAACTCAGTTTCCTAAAGAATGACACTTTTGTTTTTGAATTGTCTATCACAAAAATTGGCGTGGTACAACGGTTGAAGCATTGCTTCTTGTATCAACATACCAGGTTTCAAGTCTGGAAAGTGGCTAAATTTTTACACATTTTCAGGAAAAATAATTAATTGTGGACAAAAATGCCCTTTGACGTGGCATTGTTGTTACCAAAAGTGTGTCATGTAGGTGCCATGTCATAGATATCATGTCTAGTCACATATTCCAACTCATATCCTTGCTCCTCTATATAAGTAAAGATATAAAGATAAGTGTTAGTTAATCCTTATTGGGCTACCCAGTCCAATAAGCCCTTATGTGTAGTTTATAATTTACCAAGTCCAAAAATAAATTAATAAATATTAGGTTAAGCTAATAAGCTTTTTATATGTCAAAAATAAGCTAGAGTAATAAGTCGAAATTAAGCCGATAGTTTATTGGACCTTGTTGGGCTGATAGTTGCACACAAGCCCACCAAACACTCTAAAAAGACTAGGCCCAAAAGTAGGCCCAATAAGGAAATAGTACATCAATTAGTATTTTTGATATAAGATTAAGCTTGAATTATGATTAGAAATATAAGCCGAAAATAATACGTCGAGAGAATAAGCCGAGGCTTATTCCTTATTGGGTCGTGAGCCCAATAAGCCCCAAATCAAATAAACATAAGCCCAAGAGCTTTAATAAGCTCGAATCCCAATAAGTTACAAAAATAAGTCGCAGGAATAAGTACCAACATAAGCCGAAAATATGAATAAGCAAACACGAATCAAGCCACATCCGTTTTTGGATGGTCCGAGACCAAAACTAAGCCCGTTGGGCTCAAAATAAGTGAACCGAACACCCCTTGTTGGGTTGGGCTTGTGCCGATACCACCATGCAAGCCCAAAATGAAATAAGCAAATCCAAATAAGCCCGAAAATAAATATGAATTTATAAGCAACCAAATAAGCTCACGAAGGGCTTATAAATAAGCCGAATACAAGAATAATCAAAACAAACAATTTCTCTTTCGAACCTTAGTGGGCCGAGACCTAAAATAAGCCCAAGAACGCAAATACCCTCACGGTGAGTTTATTGTTAAGCCGTAAACCAAAATAAGCACTTTTAGACCCTAAATATTATTTTACCATTAGGACCATTTTATAAAAGTGACACTTTTCTTCTTATTTCCCTTTTGCCCAATTCAAACCAAACTGCACCCTTTTAGGGGTTTTCATAGTTTTCAAGTTACAAAAATCACAAACGCATTGTACATATATGTTTAGATCATTATTATGATATTAAAAGTACAAGTATCATAAGATTTCGAAGACTTACAAAAAGAGGGTTTTGAATGAGGATTTGGACTCGAATAACAACTCAAATGTTGTTTTTAATATACCCCGGCTATTAGAATATTAACCCTTATGATCTTGCTACCTTGTTCTTGTTTGAGGATTGAAAAATTATAGATTTATGGTCGTGGTGGTTTTCGGACGTGACCAAGAAGGAGAAAGGAAGAGAAATTTTTCTAGTTTGATTTAGGTGCATGAATGTTGTGTGT
>BQNB010202228.1:0-10854 GCA_026074375.1 Tanacetum coccineum
CCCAAAGAGGGGGGCCGGTCCCAAGCTTAAACCAACGACACCCCTTATATTTTTTTTAGAAAACCAAATCTATAATAATTATCCTATTATATATAAGCCCTATATACTCTCCTATTCCCATAAAACACACACACCAATCTAGAGAAAAACCATCGGACTTCTTAATCTTTTTTTTCTTCTGTTCGACAAAAACAACCCAAAAACCACCATCCATAGCATCAAATCTCTATTAAATCTCATCTTTTACTACTCCTAATCACATAAAAACTAAACCCAAATCATCCTTCATCAATAAAGATCACCATGCATGGAGTTTGTGAGTTCTTGATTTTGGAAAATTGTTAGTTTTTAGGGTTTTGATTTGATTAAAGGCTATAAGAGTTATAATGGTTAGATTAGAAGCATTGTAAACAAGGTTTGAAGTTAGAAAAGTTAGGGTTTGTGTGGATTTGTTCTTGTGGGTTCGGCTAAACAAGAAAAGAAGGAAAAAAGGATTTTTAATCTCTTTGTTGGTCTCCATTGTGGTTGTAAGTAAATTTTTAAAACCCCTTTTTGTGTTAATTTAATTTTTCATTAGTGAATGTGTTTGATTTTTGAGTTTTATGAGCATGCATGGTTTGATTTTGAATTTATCATGTACTTGAGGTTTAATGATTATCTAATATATTTATAAGTTATGTTTTGGCATTGCATTGGAGTAGTTAGCGATTTGGATGAGTTTTGAATGTATTTGGAAATAGTTTTAGGGACTATTTTGGGGTCAGTAGCAAAACGTGGGTTTTTCTAAACAATTTTGGCCTGGAACCTATCATTAAATTACATTATTGGATATATATAGTTCTTAGCTTCATGTGACGAATTGGATGGTTTTGTATCGATTCCGGATGAAGGATTTATGGCCGTTTTACGGAAGCTAGTCGAATCTGGAACATCGTTTAGAAAACAGGTTAAACTACAGATTTTTGCAAAAAAATGTTGGGTTTAAAAATATGGTTCAGTAGTACACACCTTAGGCTAACATCTCCAATTGGATTCACGTTAATAGCTATCACGGTTTAAGATTTATGGCCATTTCCGTAAGTGTGTATCAGTTTTGTAAAAATTCTGGTTGAGTAGTCTAGTACTAAATTGTCATTTTCTAATGATTTAAAACTAATTAGTTAATGAGGCCTTACATTCTGGAAACTATACTCAAAGATCTTTCCAGGGGCGAAAGCCTCATGTTTATAGCCTTTACGGATTAGGGGTTATGGATCCTTTAAGTCGGGTTAAATCCATAATCTAGATTTTTACGTCTTTTCATGAATTATAAAAAGTATATAAACACATTAGTGAAACAAGAGTTAATAAGATACTCAAAGAGTCGCTCATATCCACCGCAAACTTAGTACGGCGTTTCTCTCTCGCTCGCACGCTCCTATCTTATCGGTTGTACTCTGCATCATTCTAAGGATTACTCTAATACGCCTTCGTTAACGTCATCTTATGCAATGCCGCGATCTACATCGGCCCGTCCCCCTTCTTAGTACAAAATATATCTATCGATTATGTATATTATTTCTATGGTATTATTTTTCTTTCTTATTATACCTAAGTGCATCACATTCTTTTAGGTTTGCGACTATATGTTGGTGCTTTTTTTAGTTGATTCTCGCTCGATCATCTTCTTATGCACTCGGCCGCTCGGCCTCTCCTCCCCTGCCTCGCATTTCTCTATGCACCTCGTTTACTGCGTCGCGCTAAACATCCAACCCCCGCGACGGGAGATACCCACTGCCTTGTCTTTAGAAAATTAGCAGAAATTAGACAGTATTTCAGGGTCACTAAGGGATTTCGTACCTCTCAAAGCTTACTCTTTTGATTTTAAAATTAGGATCAAGTTTATTTCCTTATGAACGTTTTGTAAGATATAAATTGGGAGCCCCCGCTCTAATTCCCTCTGCAAACAAAGAAACCTTGCTTGTCACCCGCTTGTGAGTGCTCTTTTATGTTGATTTTTTATGTTGTGCATTTGATCTCATGCGCACTCCATATTTGCTTGTGTTCTCTACGTTACCCCCCCCTCTCTTCTTACGGAATCCAATGATTACGCCGTTATATGTCTATGGTTTTGTTTGGATGTTGGCAAAATTTGGGAATTTTGTAGGAGTGATTAGGTTAGTTGGAGCATAGAGGAAGTGCACTTGATGCGAAATATTGGCGATTTGATGGGATTATAAAACCCTTATTTAGGTCAGAAAATTGGGCTTAAGATTCGGCAAATTAGCGATGTTGTAATCTGAGATTTTGTTTTTTTATTATGTTAGAGGTCGTAAATAAAATAATGAACGTTTCAGATATAAAAAACCCTGAGTTCCCAAACTCTAAAAAAACGGAATTAGTTATGATATTATAAAGTTCTGGGAATGCCCCTAAATTGACAAATTTGTATACACTTGACTATTTTTAGGCGAAATTTTTAGTCAACTCCGAGCATCATAACTTGATCATTTTAGAAGATTTTCTGGAATTTCTTGATTCTAAAACTAAGTTCGACGAGTCT
Organism: Tanacetum coccineum; assembly: GCA_026074375.1. Taxonomy (NCBI): domain Eukaryota; kingdom Viridiplantae; phylum Streptophyta; class Magnoliopsida; order Asterales; family Asteraceae; genus Tanacetum; species Tanacetum coccineum. Next base: position 2,543 of record BQNB010202228.1, read on the forward strand.
ACTTTCCAAAGAAAGTGGTCTCATAGATTTTCAGTGTATATAAATGGTGGAAATTAGTTTATAAGATAGGTTGTCGAAACTGGAAATTTGTCCCAGAATCTGGACTGTAAAGATGTAGTGAGCAGGCGGGTCAAAACATAATATTTTTCTATGAAATTTTAACTGTAGCATGTCCATATGTTGTGTAAACTATGGTATTGTTTTCATAATTTACTATGAGGTCTAAGTGGGTCTGCTCATGCCAAACTTTGGCAAGGTTCCAGCAGACCAGGTTTGGAACATGTAGCATTCGTGAATTTATGTAAAATGGTTAGACACATTAATAAGTGTTGGAAAAAATGCAGTAGCTTGTATATACATATAATGGTCTAGGAATGGAGGATGGGCTACGGAAATGGTCATTTAATAATTCTTTAGGCATCGCCAAGTAACTAGAAAGACCGGTGAAATTTTAGAAATATTAGATGTAGCTTCCTTTGTGGTTCTCAATCATGGATTCTTAAGCATAGGATATTACCACATGCCGATATATGTAAATATGTATATATCTTACTCGTATTACATTACACTTTATTATAAGTGTGAGTTTTAATTCTTTTCTTATTATTGGAAACCATGTTTGGTGGAATGTACTTGTAACGTGAAACAATAGAGATAACCTTCTGGATATTTGGATGTATGGTTAGGGAGCGTGTGTACTACCCCTGGCTTCATTATGGAGATCATGATCGTTATTACTTCAGCACTCGTGATGGTGCACGTTGTTCATTTCATGATATATATGTAAAGGTTGTTGTATATATATATGATATATAATGATAAAGGTTGATGTACCATCGAAGACACATGTCGTATCTTAGAGTATCTTGACTTTTAGTGTAGACAATTCCAGTTAGCGAATATATCGCCCGTTTACCTCATTTAATTGCATTGATTCTTGACTTACTACTTCTTGTACTTGCTATGATCCTTAATCCCAAACCACCTTAATGTCACTTTATGAACAATTTATTCTAAAAATATACAATATATAATGAAATGTTTTATCAAACTAAATGCCAAATTGCGTCGATTTTCACAAGAAGACAAAGTAAAAAAATGTGTTTCCCAAAAATAAATGAACAATAGTTGGTGTGTTTCTCAAAATGGAGGTAAAAAAAATAAATAAAATAAATAAATACTTTCCCATTTCTATGTCAAATGATTTACTTATTTTCAAGGATAGGTCAAAAACTTTCATCGTCATATATGGTGTGTAATAATAGAAAAGTTTTCTTTTTGACGAGGACGGATGTATTGTCGCTTGGTCCTCAATTATGCATAGCCTAGCTAACTATGCATAATTCAGGAAGAGCCACGCTATGTCGGATTAATCGTCGCCTTTAAACTAGTGGTTTGGATAAATATTTGGGTGAGAACGCTTCTAAATAGTGGATCCTTATGCAAGTAATCCTATTTGATTCAATTTCGTAAGAACAAGTCCGAATTTTCTTGCGTTCCTTAAAATCTTTTCTTTCGCATGGTGTTGACTTAGAAAGTCACCTTGACCGAATAATTCCGGAAAGTATTTCTGTGTGTCACGTGTAACGTGTGAAATCCTATCTAAATCACAATGTTGGTGATGAAATACAAAGAAACCTGATACCGACACTGAGAAGGAATTTTAACGAGATCAGAAGACTGCCAAAGTGGATGAAAGCCGAGTTCGAGTAACTCCGAGGCTAATGAAAAAGACTTCCCCTACATCAAATGCGTATTACTGTGCTTTCTCTTGTTACAACGATCGATAATTGTGAAGGAAATCATCCTACGACAAAACAAAAATCACTCCGGTTTTACCAATCGATAACCGTGAAAAAGACTTCTCCCACAATGTATCTTACCTCATCTTTCTTTTGTTTTTCCGATATGTCGAACGACGTCCATAGAGGAAAGTTTCTTCTACATCAAACTGTGAATCATCCTTGTTGAATAAAACGGTAACCGTGAATAAGACTTCTACCCCCCGAAACGTATATGTTCGGTCATCTAATGTTACGGATGAATCCTACACAAGCTCGAGTTGTGAATTTGAGGTGTTTGATTTGTAACTGTTCTGCGCTGTGAACTCGGATACCAACGTAGAGTGGTGACTCGGATACCAACGTAGAGTTACACAAGGATGGCTCAAAAAGAGAGCTTTTGGCATGAGAGCTAAGCAAAATGGTCGGATCTTACTGGATCAAAGTGATGTCGTCCGTCATCATCTTCCGTAGGGAATAAAATGGTACGCGATGGACAGTTGAAGTTTGCCGACTTCGTGGCGGTAGATAAAAGACAATCCCGTTTGCCGTCTCCATTTATTCAGTTGAGAATCCCATGGCTGGACTAAATCGATCCCCTTTGATCGCGACGCTGGTCGATCGGCGGATAGCCATAGATGAAAATTTAATGTGCAAAAACTTTTGCTTGTCTATTGTTTTGAGTGTTATGTGATTCCTAGTCTAGTGGTCGTAATATGTTACAGCACGAGAGCATCATAATTAATATGACTTCGATCGCTGGGAACGCCTTACCCGTAATATGGTGCTTGCAAAATAAGTCAAGATGATTTAAGGACACATGGAGCGGTCACGTTTGGTGTGCTAGATCGGAAGAGGTCCGCCGCGGGTGGCAGCTACGCCATGACAATCTTCTTGGGCACCGTAAAGAATGCACAAGTTTGATAATAATAACAAACTTGACCATTTTGATAAGGGAGTGGATACATGGCTAATAAAGCCCATGAGCACCCTGTGAACGTTGAAAATCCTCTTTTTAGGAATGGACCGCGGTGTAAAACACCCTACAATGATTAAAAAATCTTATTTGGATTATTGCATCCATGGCTATCAGCCCCATAAACATCCTGTAACATCGAAACTTTTCATGGGTTAACTTAGCCAGAATTTGTTTGTATATAATCACATATGCTTGGACGGTTAGCGACAAGCAATATATGATTGTACGTAATGAATAAGTGCCTAGTTTGAATAATGCTATAACGCTTTCCTGAGATGGAGTCATGTACACCTCCAAGCAATTTTATAATGACGTGATCTCTTTAATGGCGACTCGATTTTTGGGCGAAAAACAATAAGTTTTTTGATTGATCTGTGTGATCGACCGTTGATTTTTGACTAGATCGTCCTTAGAAAAATTTCAATTGCAACCCATGTCGTGTGACCATAGTAATGTTAATCGTGTGAATCCATTCGAGAATGATAAGCTAATAGTAATGAACCCTTAACCGCTCCCGAGAATTGACGACTGCTTAAATTCTTCGTTTATACTAGATTTTTCTTCGAGTCATGTATTTTATCCTTCCTTTTAAAGATTCCCATGACGTTTGATCCGTGCACTCATGCACATTGCATATATTTGATGCTTTAACTTTTGTTCATTAAATTTTGTTGGAAACCTCAACAAGGACCAATGTATATCCTCACCTCTTCACAAGTAAACCATACGGCGATTAAGGCGAATAGAGCATCGGGACGGCGCTCCCATAAGGATGGAGTATGTATAATAACACCGAACCCATTTTTGTTACATAATCAGCGGAAGCTATCTGGGGTATTATTCATAGTACATACATTCGTAATCATGAAAAAACGTCTCGAAAGAGACAATTTTAAAAGATAAGTTATCATTCATTATTTCATCAGAGTGTTTACAAACAAAGGTCCCAAAATCTACATGAAAACATAAAGTTTGAATGATAACAATTTAGCCATCTTTAAGTCCGTGCCACTCCGTGCCATAAGATGTTCAGTTACCTGAGATAAACATGCTAAAAAGGTCAACACAATGGTTGAGTGAAATTCATAGGTTTATGATAAATAGTTTGAATACAAGTACAATAGTGGGTTACGTTGTTATACACCTATAAGTGTAATAATTGCGATGAGTACAGTTATTATAGAAAACAGTATTATGCTCTAAGCTCATGACACAAAGACATTGAGAAAATCAATAATCACAAGTTGCCCTAACGGGTGCCTTTGCCTAACACCCGCATAGTGTTTCAAATGAAGTGCGTTTGGTTACCAGAAAGTTTAGGTACACCAACGGGGATGCTCAATCCCAAATAGATCTATTCACAGCATTAGCGCTCACTCCGAAGAGTAATTAACGGTTCATGATAATGGGGTCTTAATGGCAAAAGTAGGGACTTAGGCAATAATATATCAGGATAGCATACAGTTGGAAAAACACTTGCATTCAGGTTTTAAGCATGTATCCCCCTCGCGGGTTTATAAAACAATTAAAAGAGTTAAAATGCGAGGCTATGAACTCACCTTAACAGTACAGGGAAATCTGATTGATGGCAATAGTATATCAAGTGAAAGTAACGGCTTCGTCACGCAACCTGGGGTGATATGTTCCAGGATTAGTGTGATAGTTTTATGTTTCCAAACTTCAATAAATTTTAACGTATAATCTTTGATTTATTAATATTAGGAAATAAGTATCGCTGATTCGGGCTAACACAATCCAGAGGCCGTGTAGTATACGTTTGAGGAGACAGGGCATTTCATTAAAATCGTAAACCCTAGCAAACTTGTCAACCAAAAACTCAAATAAACCCTTTATATAAATTCTCTAGTAACGTGGATACGATAAGATGTTAAGTTCTTTAAAAGTTAGTATTGATGAAAAATAATGTTAACTATATACAAAATAATGCGTTACGAATTATGATTAAAAACAGAAAGTGAGGTCGGGTTTAATAAAATCGAGTTTTTATAATATTAATAATGTATTTTTTAAAATTTGTATAAAAATATTATATTTTATAATTATTAAGTTGCAAAAAGTGTCAATATAATACCCTTGGTTTATAAGCACTTATACAACTTTAGTCCTTTATATATAACGTATATATAATTAAACACCCCCCACCCTTAACTTTGAAATTTGTGCAAAAAAGGTCCTTATAGTTAATAACATTAGAATAAGACAATTTACAGCCCCTTTGGATATAAATTTTAGAAAGTTCGATATATACCCCTAAGGCATGGAAAAATTTGCAAAACAAGTCCCAGAAAGCCATGCTAGCCTTATTTTAAGAATCCAACTCATATTGAAAGGTTATAGCTTATTAGAATATAGCTAAAATAAAGATGTTCTAGACATAACAAAAGTTAGAAAAAAAGGATTCATTAGTTAGAAAATTAAAACGGGTCGTTTTTAGGGTTTTAATCAAAAACACATGGGTTTGAGGATTCATAGCTTCAAACAAGAGTTCATATATGATCTTAAGAGTATTATGAACATTTTAATACATAATATAAGATTGTGGAATAAGATATTAGGCTTACTTGAGCTAAAATGGGTCGAAATAGGTTTTTATGACTCGTACGCCTAGAAATGGCTTCAAGACTTTGTTTTTCTTGCTTCTTGGCTTCTCGTCTGAGCTTAGGTACATCACTTGATCCTTATTGGTCTGAGTTAAGACTCCATTTGTTATATATGATGAAATTTGATGTGTGATTTGAAAGGGGTGTACATTCGGCTATTTATAGGGTTGAAAACCCTTGGTGGCCAAGTTTTCTTGATGACTAAGGGTTATGAACGGTAGATGGTAACTAAGGGATGCTATGTGATGATTATGGTAAGCTATAAAAATAGCTAGGCAAGGTGGAAGGTGTTGAAGAGGTCACGGCTGCCATAAGGGTGTCAAGGGGTTTCTACAGCCATTGATCTTAAGGGTGTGATTCGGAATGTGGGGGGGGGGGGTCCCCTTTATTTTTGTAAGCTACTTGGGAGGCTGCTTGGTGATGTCATAGAGGTTCTTGAGGTGCTTGGTTGCTAGCTTGGGTGTAAAATGGGTCAAAAATAGATAAAAAGGGCTGTCGGGTTTGTTTTGCTTTCGGACAGGGTTTTGACTAAAATTCGAGTTAGGGGTTAAGTTTAGGATTAGATTAAGGTATTAGGGAGTAGTGTTAGAATTATTTTAAGGTGTTAGGTATATAAGGGTTTAGGATTAAGTTTTAAGGTTTAGGGTTTTAAAATGAAATTAGGGTTTTTAGGGTTTCATTTAGGGTTTAGGGTTTTAAAACATGGATTAGGGTTAAGATTAGGGATAGATTAGGGTTTAGGAGTTATGTATTGAGTAATGTACCTTGTACTAAAGAGGTGGTATGAAATCGAGAATGAAAACGGTGGTAAAATGAGCTTATTTGAATGTGTGCTTAATAACTTGTACCTTGACATTTTAAGGACTTGTACATTAATTTAGAGGGAAAGTATGATTTAAATATTATGTATTGATACTTGTACATATGCTTTAAAGGTTTGTACATTCATTTTATATGTATACATTACATATAATTAGGGTTTTGATGCAAACTTTAACGTTTAATGCTTGTTTTGAAATAACGTTTTGAAAAGTACGTTAAATGGATAATGTACCTGGTAAAATGATATTATGATATAAACTTGACATATTAGGAGGTTTGCATTATATAAACATAGATATAGATGGCATTGATAGAGGTTGCGTGAGCTAGTTTATTTTAGAGATGCCAAGGTGTACGTTGCACAATGTGAGATATAGCAAAAAAAAATTATTCCTTGTATAAAGGTGATATAATTTATAATAGATGGATATTACATTGCACTCTAATTGCGGGTTGTTATACATGTAAAACCTGTATTTCAGGTCACTACTATTTTTTAATCCTCGTAAACCCCGATTTAAAGTCACTAACTTATTCCGTACTTATAATTATTCTCTATTTTTTTTTAATAATTCATTTTTATTATTTTAGTCGATTCTTATTAAAATCGTCAAATTTTAAACCCTCGCGAATCCTACAATTTAAATTTATCTGTGTCATCGATCGAGAAATCAACGAAAGTCATATTTAGCCATGAGAACTTATTAATTTTATTTTTATTATTTTTCATCTTTTATTTATGTTTAGCCGAGACCGAAACGAAAATTGTGTTTTATATTAATTAGCTTACTAGAATTGGTTATTTGGGCCCGGAAACAAAGTGATATAAAGATTTATCAAACAAAAAGCCCAACCAAGCCCATCCCAAAGAGGGGGGCCGGTCCCAAGCTTAAACCAACGACACCCCTTATATTTAAAAAAAACCAAATCTATAATAATTATCCTACTATATATAAGCCCTAGATACTCTCCTATTCCTAAAAAAACATACACACACTGATCTATAGAAAAACCATCGAACTTTTTAATCTTTTTTTTCTTCTGTTCGACAAAACAACCCAAAAACCACCATCTATACCATCAAATCTCCATTAAATCTCATCTTTTACTACTCCTAATCACATAAAAACTAAACTCTAATCATCCCTAATCAATAAAGATCACCATGCATGGAGTTTGTGAGTTCTTGATTTTGGAATTTGATTTGATTAAAGGCTATAGGAGTTATAAGGGTAAGATTAGAAGCATTGTAAACAAGGTTTGAAGTTGGAAAAGTTAGGGTTTGTGTGGATTTGTTCTTGTGGGTTCGGCTAAACAAGAAAAAGAAGGAAGAAAATATTTTTAATCTCTTTGTTGGTCTCCATGGTGGTTGTAAGTAAATTTACAAAACTCCTTTTTGTGTTAATTTAATTTTTCATTAGTGAATGTGTTTGATTTTTGAGTTTTATGAGCATGCATGGTTTGATTTTGAATTGATCATGTATTTGAGGTTTAATGATTATGTAATATATTTATAAGTTATGTTTTGGCATTGCATTGGAGTAGTTAGTGATTTGGATGAGTTTTAAATGAATTTGGAAGTAGTTTTAGGGACTGTTTTGGGGTCAGTAGCAAAACGTGGGTTTTTCTAAAAATTTTTGGCATGGAGCCTATAATTAAATTATATGGTTGGATATATATAGTTCTTAGCTTCATGTGACGAATTGAATGGTTTTGTATCGATTCCGGATGAAGTATTTATCGTCGTTTTATGGAAGCTAGTCGAATCTGGATCATCATTTAGAAAATAGGTTAAACTCCATATTTTTGCAATAAAATGTTGAGTTTAAAAACATGTTTCAGTATTACACACCTTAGGCTAACGTCTCCAAGTGGATTCACTTTAATAACTATCACGGTTTAGGATTTATGGCCGTTTCCGTAAGGGTGTTTCAGTTTTGTAAAAATTCTGGTTGAGTAGTCTGATACTAAATTGTCATTTTCTAATGATTTAAAACTAATTAGTTAATGAGGCCTTACATTCTGGAAACTATACTCAAAGATCTTTCCAGGGGCGAAAGCCTCATGTTTATAGCCTTAACGGATTAGGAGATATAGATCCACCAAGTC
>BQNB010202234.1:0-10853 GCA_026074375.1 Tanacetum coccineum
AGGCTTAAGTTCTGACACATGAAGATAAGTATATGATCCCGCTTCAGTATCAAGTTCCGCCCTTAGGTCAGGTTTATGTGTCAAGTACAAGCCTATGGTAGCTGTCTAGATTATGTCTGTGCAAATTGAGTGTCTTCACAAAAATATATAAAACCCTATCTGAGTGAACTGAGTGAATTCTAAATAAACACGTTTCCTATGTGAGGTGCTTAGTTATATGTCAATGCCTGAAAAGTTATCTAAACCTGTAAACACTTGTAAAATCCAAATTTTCTCCACGTCACGATAATTGATTTTATTTTCTCGCTTTGATTGCTTGAGGGCAAGCAACAGCTAAGTGTGGAGGGATTTGATAACGCCTAAATTATACATGTTTTCGGTGGCGTTATTTGAATATATTTAATAATTTCTCGTGGACTTTCGATACTTAATAAGCATAAAATATGTGCAGGTTCACTTGAAGATATCCCGAGCTCAAACACAACAAAGATCGAGTACTTATACACTAAGGAAAACAATATACAAGAAAAGATAAAGATCAAGCTCTAAAGTGCAAACGTGCGCCGCACTTATCCCTTGTGCGCCACACTTCCTCAAGTCAATGAAATTAAAGACTTAGTCAATTGAACGCATTAACTCCACAAGTACGCCGCACAATTTCCTTTGTGCGCCGCACTTTCTATATGACAATGAAGAATAAATGAAGACTTAAATGCTATTGCATTAATACCCTAAGTACGCCGCACAAATTTCTTTGTGCGCCGCACTTCTTCACTAAACATTTAATTCCCTCGCATTTAATCACCAAGTACACCGCACAAATTTCTTTGTGCGCCGCACTTTCACCCCTCACCCAACCTATAAATATAGGACGAATTTCACACATTCAAATCATCCAATCATTCCATAATCTCTTCATCCATCCATTCCTTAACTCACACACACTAATCTCCCTCAAAAACCCTTTTTCAATATCATACTAGTTTAATGAAATTATGAAGATTGTTATTAAATCAAGTTATGTTATGAACTCCTTAGCCATGAGAGGCTAAATCTCTCATGACTACTCGGTGATGTTATGATAATGAATAAGTGTTTGTATGATCATGATCTCTTTAATCTCAAGCTTATGTTGCAATCCTATTGTATCCTATCTTATCAGTTTTGCTTATCAATCTAGATTATATAATCATATCGGTATAGGTCGAAAGACCCGTTATGATCTATGTGGTTTTAAAGATTTGTTTGTAATCTTTATCGTCTATGTCGAGAAATCCACTTTCTTAAACTGATAAACACAATAAGCTTTGATATATTAGAAACTAAACTATTTGGGTGACACATTTGGTCTAGTTAACTAAATATAAGTCTTGAGTTAATCAAGTTAATTTGTGAAAATGTTTTTTGACGAGAAATCTTTTTTATAAGTTAAGGTTCCATCTACGAGGTCTTAATCATTTCCAACATTTATAAATTATTTTCAACTATCCGAGTAGTCATTTTTATTATCAATGGTAAAGAGTTATTTACAAAATTGTTAAAGTCTGTTTTTCTGATTGTTTGAATACTACTCAAATCTTTGTGGACGACCTGGTCTTACCTAAAAAGATTATACTACATACGTGGGTTATACTTTTACCCGTGTGTTTCCCTATAATAAAATTGGTATTTTCAGTCATTATAAATTTAAAGCTTTTGAAACACATCATCACTCTAATTTACAAAAATTTAAACTTAGCATTCTATGAATGTCTTCAATCTTTAGCTTGTAGACTTGTTACTTTGATCTTGATCTTGTGAATCTTGATGTAGTGATCTTTAGACTTTTAGGCTTTAGCTTGTATCTTTGACTTGACTTGAATGTGATCTTGAACTTCTTGAGATCATCAACTAAACATAATCTCTTTACACCCTCTTGTGATCTTGCCATCTTGTGATCTTGTGACTTCTGGACCAACATGCTCATACCATACTTGAAAGCTTTAATAGGACATCTTTCTTGAAGTTCTTTAACTTTAACACTTCGTCACTTCATGGAAGACGTGCAGTATCAGAGTAGCGGAAATTTCTTGAAATTCTTTAACTTTAATACTTCGTTACTTCAAGAAAGAAGTTCGGTATCAGAGTAGCGAAAGTCTTGAAACATGTATGTTAATGCAAATAATGTCTAAAAACGTTATTTATATTTTTTGACCTCTCAACGTTTTGATAATAACAAAATGTAAAAACGTTTACAAATTATTAATCGTAAAATTCAATTTCTAAGATTAGTAATCACTTAAGGTATGAACAAACAAATCATTAAGCATGATTAGTGATCAAGAAAATATTTTTCTCTTATCCATTACATTTTTACAAAAGAATTTCACAAAATTAATTATACAAAATGTTTTCTAATTAAAAGAAAAGTTTTATTAAAAACTTAAAATCTAAAATTCAAAAGTTCTCCCCAAAACGGAAGCTTCTATACCAGATATAACATTCCCCACAAAAAGACAAAAAGGGAGTGTAGTCTACTTGGCGGCCCCCTTATAGGCCTGATGGCCCCCTTATATATCTGGGACCGCCGGGACCACTGCTAGTGACCGTTGGATTTTCCTGCCTATAAATACTGCTCCACTCCTTGCAGAAAATCAGAACTCTTTGCACGAATTTTCTTACACTTCTTTCTCTCTCTAAAAACCTTCTTTCTCTCACTAAATATCTTGATCACTAACATCTCTTGATCTTGTTTCAAGTGATCTAATCTCTTCTTCTCATCTCTTCCCTCTCATTCAAGTGCAAGAGAAGAACACTCGTATTCGCCAAGAAACGAAGTGTTGATTAGTGATCTCTCCTCCTTTCTTCTAAGTATCAAATCTCTATTGTAATTATCTTGTGTATTTGTGTGATTCGGATATTGTGTAAATTCGATAGTGTAGATCTAGTGATCGTGTATTGATTGTGAAGTGGTAGATTGGTTCTAGCTAAGATTAGGACTCGACATTTAGCTTAGTGTCAGAAAATAACGTAAGCGACGTGTAAACGGTTTTCTTCGCCTGAAGGGAGCTTGTTGACATAGTGAAATCTTGAGTAGGATACTCGGGGAGTGGAGTAGGGCAAAGAAGAGCTTCGTAGCCAAACCACTATAAATCTTGGTGTCTTGGTTTGATTGTTCCTTCTCTCATCTCCTTATATTGTTGTGATTGTTATTTTTCATTAGTTTAGATATTTACTTGATTATTTCATATTGTTGGTTGGTTAAACATACTATTCGAATCTAAGTATTTTGAAAGCAAAGTTTTTTTAAAACTAAAACCAACCTGTAAACTATTCAACCCCCCTTCTAGTTTCTACAAATATCAAACATTTAGAGGGTGCAACAACAAGGCTATTCTTCCAAACATTCCATGCCTAAAGGAGTGTAGGATAGTTGGGCAACTACTTGTTGACCATGCTTTGAGCTATGCTTTAACTGCAACCGCTGACGTTCTAGCTATGTACATTCAGCAATTTTGGAAGACTGTTAGACAAGTTCCAAATGCTAATGAGACCATCCGTTTCATAGTATACAAGGAAGAGATCACATATACTGTGGATATGTTCCATGATACTCTCAAGCTTCTAGTGCAAACTCCTAAACAACCATTCATTCCACTAGCTGATTTTGATTACATCTATCCCTTTCAAGGGCATCTTCACAAAGTGAGTGAGTTTTGTTGGGACTAAAAGACTTCATGATGATCTTGGAGTTAATACTGCTAAGTTAGTGCTGCTAGAATAAAAGTTAATGCTGTTGGTTACAACAGCTGAAAGATTACAACTACTAAAAGAATTTCTACTATCAAAAGGATAAAGACAAGAGAAAGGATAAAGATAAAGATTGCTTATCAAGATTACTTACGGGATAAGTATGAGATATTTTTGTAAAAGATACGTATAAGTTATTTGTTTAGAAGATCATGATAACTTAGGAAAATATTGTAAGCCTGTTAGGACTCCTTGGTGTATAAAAGGAGGTCCTAGGGTATAGAGTTTATTTTGTACCAAAATCATATCAATTTAGATATCTAGAAAAGTGTTATTCGTAGCTTCAAGGTTTTGTATAACCCTAAAACTATCAAGAGTGTTCGTATTAATATATTGAGGCTTAAAGTTTGGTATTATGCAATCTTGTTTGTTACTGTGTTATTACTTATTCTTCTTAGTTTCATTGACTAGATTCTACATAGTCTTTGATATTCATAATCAAAGTTTTTGTCATAGTTGTTTTCGATTTTTTCAATACAACTTAAGCTTATCCAAGCTAAGCAAGATTTATTTAAGTGGGATCAACAAGTTTTTTCACCAAGAATCTTGCACAACCATGGCAGACTATGTTTAAGGTCTTCAACAGATGTCTCACATCAAGGTTGACTGGTCATGACCAAACAAAGATCAATGTCTTGCAAATTTTTCATGATGTAATCAACAAGGTCTGTGTTGACTATGCAAGTATTCTATGGTGGGATTTCTTACATTATGTCCAGCAAAAGAAGAATGTCATTCAATATCCTCTTTTCACCAAACTCATCATTACTAATCTTATAGAGAAGTACGAGTTAATTCCTAAGAGACTTAAAGAGGATTTTCATACTATCAAGGATGATACTATGTTGGTGAATGTATATACTATTAGGTAAGTAACTGTACGAGGGATGCTTATAACAAATGATTTGCTAATTGATGCAATCAGAGACATGCAGGCATATAAGGATTATGTGGAGAAGTTTGAAAGGGTAGAAGTTCCAATGATTCAACCAGAACTGATTGAATCTACCCAAGGAATGCATAGGACACCTAGAGCCACTAGGATACCTAACCTTGATGTTGTTCAGACAAGGAAGAGAAAAGGTAAACAAGCTGCTAGAGAATCAAGTTTACCCATACCATCTCTAAAGATAAGGATTAGGCAACATAAATCCACTTCTACAACTCCTTTACCTCCTAGTGATGATCAAGAAAGAGATGATATAATATAAGCAACTTAACCGAGCCTTGCTTTAGATAAAACTGCCAAAGTTTATGAAGCACAACAAAATTTGGCTGCAGTTAAGGAAAATGTATTGGAGGAGAATATGGATAAGATTGTTGAAGGAGAAGATGATTTGGATGGTACTGAGTTTGCTGATACGGTACTCCTTAGTGATGTGATAGGTTAGAGCCTAGGAGTCATAAGGAAAATAAAAAAAATGATGATGATGATGATGAGAAGAAAGACGATAAGAAGATTGATGATGATGATGATGATCACAATGATCATACATTAATCAAAATTCAAGTGACGGGTAGTTCGGAGATTACGACAAAGAAGATTCAAACACCCATTCCCTCACCCCCTAGATCCCATAGGACTGACTTATCTTCGGATAAGGAAAATGATCAGGAATTGATGGTTTCTATTACACCAACACCTGCTACTTCATCTCAAGATCGACCAAAACCTATTTCCAGAAGACACACATACATTACATGAGTTGTTAAACAAATATGCATACATCAAGGTTTTATGATGCAGCAAATGAAAAAGAAATATGTTACCAACAATCATTTACAAGACATTAAAGAGAAAGTGAATGAATCTCTCAAAGACATTGCTCCCAAGCTTGCTACAACGACCACTATTGATCTAACTAATGACGATCTTCCAAGGATAGTGGCTAATGATGTCAAGAAAGAAAGAGAGTCTTTACAACTTGTTGTACATGTCTTGATTTCACAAGAATTTATTGTTCATGCACCAAAGATCATTATAGAGCTTTTTAGAATTCACATGCAGAATACCATACTTAATGTGCATCTTACAACAAGTACTTCCACTGTAACAACATCTGATCTTCAACAATAACTATATCTAAAGATGAAATTGGATCTTCAAGCTCAAGTTGTTGATCTAAAATTGTGGGATGTTCTTAAGTCTAAGTTTGAAAAGTCTTCAACCTCATCTTGCTCTTGCAAAAATTATGCCTTTCGTAAGCGCAATCATGATGAACATCAAGGAGATGATGCTCCTCCTAAAGGGGATAGAAGTTCGAAAAGGCATAAGATGTCAAAAAGCTCAAAGTCTGCAAGAGGTTCTTCATCTACATAACCAGTCAAGGAAACCAATACATCTGCATTAGAATGACAACAACAACAAGATTGGGATGCATGGGTTGATACTCTAGTAATTGATAAAGACGAGGTGATCTTAGAGGATGAAACTCCAGAATTGATTGATGAGTTTCAAAATGTTGACAACATTGGTGTTTATACAACATTGGTGTTTATACTGCTAGGCATAAACTTAATACTGCTAGTATTAAGTTAGTACTGCCAGGCATATCTTAATACTGCTGGGTAAAGTTAATACGGCTGGGCTTAAAGTTAGTACTGTTAGGCTAAAATTAGTACTGGTGGGTGACTTTTAGTATTGTTTGAGGTATAACAGAATTTTTTTAATTAATTAATAGCCGTTGTGATATTTCCGCCAACAACTTGCTTATATGGGTCTATGATTTAGAAAATTCTTGATATTTCTTTCTCTTATAAGGTTTCTTTGAGAAAAAGATTCAATTTTATTAAGTCGGTCAAATCAAAACCCTAAGTGTTCTCTACATAATTTCAATTAACTTTACCAAACTCTCATATTCTCATCAACGAACATAAACCCAGATGCCTTATCATAACTTCATCAATCATGACTAATTTGGAATTCTGTGATACCTCCTTGAAAACATTAATCTTGATTAATTTTTAAAATGTGGAGGAAACTATTTTTGTTTTCAATAATATAAGCACATGTTTTCAATCATTATAATCTAATACACAAAACGACGATGAATATCCTTATTTTTATGTAGTTGATTATGTGTGTTTAACTTTTGTTTTCAACTTTGGTTTAATAGATATTAATTATGTAATCTTATTACTATTTGTGATTGAGCTATTTATATATTTAAAACACATTGTGCCATGTATTGCTTTTTGTATGTTACTTGTCTTTCGTTATTATGCCTAATAGGAATTACGCTAGATTTCTCGCGTTAAGTTGCAAAATTGTTTGTGCATTGCATATAGGCATAGATCACTATATTTACAAGTGTTACTTAAACATCTTGTAGATTATTTTGAGTGTAGTAACCCATTTAGAAAAAAAGAGTTAAATAATTTGTCAAGTGTGTGGTAAAAAATTGTCTAAGGATCATATGTTTATAAACTGTCACTAAAATATTTCCAACACCCCCAAAATTTTAACTTTCTTTAACAGATGTCTAAAATCCTCTTCATCGTCTTGCTTTGTTTGACCTTAGTTGGTTATAATAAAGAAAAATGTAATATTAATACATTAGTATTTAAGTAAAATAAAATGTATTTTTTTTAAACTTTGCTGTGCTTGCATTGTTCTAACACCACAACACATAATTATATTCTTTTTTATGAACATATTTTTTTTAAATTATTTTATATAAAGATGTTTTGTGTTGTATTAAATATGGTTTGAAAAATCATTCATACACTAATAAAATGTCAAAAAACTATGACTTACGATGCATAACAAAACTAGTTTTTCGCACAAAGCAAAACATAGGAACTATCCAGAATGAGAGTAAGAATTTTAACTTGTCATTATTCATCAACCTCACCATACAACTAGTCTTAGGTTAATTTAGAACACACTATGATAAATTCTTTATAGTAATTCTTTAAAAAGAGTGTTCGTGAGGTCAATGATGATTTCGCAGTTTTTTATCAAATCATTTATTCAAACTATGATAGATTTATTATCGAATCTAATTGACAGGTTTTCGAGTTATGGACAAGAAAATCAGATTTGTATTTGTCTAGCTTTATGATTATATCCAAAAATTAACAAGTGATAATTCTTAAACCTACATACTCAATCACACTTGATTGATATGAAAATAACGACATCCTCTTCCAAGACGATAAGAATATGCGTCGGATCATAACTCACACTTGTGTAGATGATGTCATATTGAGTCTACTTGTCCAATAGTTGTGTTAAAGGAATAAAAAGAAAAATAAGACGAGGATGGAGATGATGTGCTCTTGGTTGTGAATGAAAATGATTCCATAGAGCCAAAAAGTAGGGAAAAAGAGGATGACAGCGATACTAAGAAGATCGTTTGACGATAGGTTGATAGAAAAGATTGATATATCATTTGCACTAACAATTGATGTGCATATGATTCCATCTAGAAAAAAATTGATGATTGGGAATTTAAAGGTTTGCTTGGTGTTTTGTTGGTTGACAATGTTGAGGAACAAAGGTGAGATGTGAAATGAGGTAGTTCTTTCATGGTGGAAGAATAATGAGAGACTCAACAATGTGGTGACCCAATAACACTTGAAGATTGAATATCTTCTTTATGTTCTTCACTTTTTTGAAAGTGGAAAGTTTAACGAAGGAGTGACATTTGCATTTAGCAAATTACTTAAATATTTCGGATGAAATAATTAAGTTAGGAGAGGTATATGAGGAATTTTAATAGTAACAAGACTATTAAAAGAGAAGAAACGTTTAGACGTGAGAGGAAACATTAGAGAAGATAAGACTTATTAGAAGTGAAAAGAAACGTTTAGAAGTGAGAAGAAACGTCGGAATTAAAAAGACTATTAAAAGTGAGGCGACTATCTGGAAAGAGAAAAGAGGTTTACGAGAAGTGAGGACCAATTTTTGTATGTGATGGAATTTATTGTGAAGTGATGGATTGCAAGTCTATCGATTGTAAGGAATGTGTTTGATAATGAGACCCATTTCATTATGAAATTCACTTGACTCTTGAAAACATAAGCAACGATGCTTATGAGTGTTAGGATATGAGGATGACCCATTGATCTATAGAGAGACATTGGGTATAGGTTTGGGTGTGGAGTAGACGTCAACTCGTAGCAGAAGAGAAGAAGTAATTAGGTTATAAAAAATGAGAATTGGTATTTCAAGTTGCTGCCGGTTGGTCCCCAGTATATCTGGGGCCGCCAAAATAGTTATGGGGGCCGCCCGGGTAGCCGCCAACAGGAGGGATGTTTGGGGAAATTGATAAATTTTTCAAAAAGAGTGACATTTTAATTTGCATTTCGATAATTAAAAATACCTAAAGTACTTCGGATAAAGTAGTTAAGTTGTCACGACACGAAATGGAACACAGACTAGAATCGAAACTAGAAGAAAAGAAGAGAACAATGTATAGAATGTGTTCATCATTCTAAACCTTGACGGAAGTTTAATTTAGCAATTCAAGCTTGAGGGGTAAAGAAAGAATGCCGGCGATGTTATCTTCAAATGCAACCTTTTCGATGGAGTGTTCCTTTTGACACTGTCCCGAAAGGAAATGGTGACGTATTCATCGGGGCTACTATGTGTTTCATAAGGCGAATATAATAATAAATAATATAATAATTAATAAGAAAGAAGGTAAACAAACGAAGATAGAGACGATGAGCTTGGGGGACACAATGTCAAGACGGTTTGGTTATTAGCGTGAATAAACTATGATCAAAATTGTTATGTAGTTTCCTGAGGCATTGAGAATGTTCACAAAACTATCACACGACGAGGTATAGTTGTCTTAAATGTGGTAGCAGAAATAGTGGAGGGGAAGTGATTTAATAATAATAATAATAATAATAATAATAATAATAATAATAATAATAATAATAATAATAATAATAATAAAGAAGAAAACAAACAAAGATAGAGACGACGAGCTTGACAATGTCAAGATGGATGGTGGTCTTCTCGAGTATTGTGAATGTTCATAAAACAATCATATGACGAGGTATAAGGTTATCTTAAAGGTGGTAGCGGAAATAGTAGAGGAAAGAGATTAGCCATCTCTATGGTTGTAGAGGCGTGGTTGAGTGAGAAGGAAGAGGTGTGATCGAAAGATAAAGAGTGTTTTCATCAAAGAGAAAGAATGTTTTCTTCGAAGAGAAAGAATGTTTTCGTCGAAGAGAAAGGAGAGCATTTTAACTTATGTTGTTAAACGGCTTGAATAGGAATTTTCGGATATGACCTTTAACGTTTGCGATCGCAAGTTAAAGATACTTGAATATTTCAGATGAAATATTCAAGTTGTCAAACCTACTTGGAGGAGCGTTAGATTTGTATCTAACCTTTTCTTGACGAAAGAGTGGATGATTCGGAAGAAAGGGAGATAATGATTAAGGGAAGGTGTGAATGAAGACTCAAGGAGATTTAAGACCATTCTACGACTCTTTTGACTTTTTAGATTTGTGACGCGGACGCGAAGGAAAATATTATAGTGTGAGAATATATATATAAAAGAAATATATATATATATATATATATATATATATATACCTAGATGCATAAGATATATAGATATTAATTGTCATACATTAAACTAACATAGTGTGGGTGCACAATTAACACGTAAGTCATGTAAAATAACGCATACAAAACATGATAATTTTAAATGCAATCATCATGTAAAACATGTTAGCATTTAGGAGCATGTTTTATTTAGATAAACTAAGAGACATTTTATCTAAATTGCTAGAAAAGGGCAAACGCCTTAACAATAGACATGCTTTCAATAGCTAAGCAAATAAACGTTGAGCATCAAGATAAACATGAAGGCATATATTTTCATTACATGAGAGCAAGTTATCATTATGAAACTTTAAAAACACATACGAGAGGTGCAAGTAGTCTAGATTGACTAAGGAGAAACCTACTTTCTACTTGCTTAGTGTGCACTCCTAATGCGATACAAGGTCCGTCAATGTAGACTATCATTATGCATATTTAGGAAGAGCCATTTAATCAGATTAGAGAATGAATATGAGACTATCACTGGTGGTGCTCA
>BQNB010202236.1:0-10853 GCA_026074375.1 Tanacetum coccineum
CGCTCGTTCGATCGTTGAGGTTGTCCGCTCGTTCGATCGCTTGTTCGAGTCCGCTTGTTCGATCGCTGCGATTTGTCACTCGTTCGATCCAAACGATTTTCCACTCGTTCGATCCTTGCGATTTGTCACTCGTTCGATTGATACGTTTTTCCTCTTGTTCGGTGCAAGCGTTTTTCACTGCTGCGACAAAAAAACGAACTTTTTGGACCCCAAAACGAACCAACAAGTCGTCTTTGCCTTTCTCTTTGAATGAGCCGAATCAAAACAAAAGTAACAATTATGCCGAGTGATGCAACAACCAAATCTGCCGAATTCAATATGCTTACCACACCAAAAAAAACCACGCTATCCACCCGAGGCGATTGATACCAATTGTAGGAACCCGATTAACACTTCACTTCATAACACGAACCACGAATCAAGAAACTAGAGAGAGAGAGAAAATCGAAAAGAGAGAGAGAGAAGATGATAGAAAGTTGAGAGAGAATAAGAAAAAAAGATTTTTGAGAAATGAAAATTAGATATTTTCTTAATAGAAAATATCTATATATATTTAGATATTTTAGAAAATATCTAAATATATATATACCCCTACACATTTAATGTGACGCGCGGGATATTTAACTAGGACCCGGGCTCGGGTTTTGTTTGGGATTAAACCCGAAACATATACAATATTAGATTAACTATCGAGCCCGATTCCCGATATTATCCTGTTACAACATTAACTAAATAAAGACCGAAGCTCCATCGTAGAGTGACCGAGCTTCCTTGTTCGACTCAATAAATTGAGGCTAACAATCTCCCCCGAAGTGAGGTCTTAAACACAGGAACGAGCTTCCTTTATTGACTCAATAAAATTGAGGCTAACAAAGGTTGAGTCGGTCAAGAACTGGAAGACCCCTGAATCGTCAACTGAAATTCGTTCATTTCTAGGATTGGCGGGTTACTACCGAAGGTTTATTGAGAATTTCTCCAAGATCACAAAGCCCCTCACCCTGTTGACTCAAAAGAATAAGACTTATGTGTGGGGTGATAAGCAAGATGAAGCTTTCCAAATTCTAAAGGAGAAACTATGCAATGCTCTTGTGTTAGCACTCCCCGATGGACCCGATGACTTTGTGGTCTATTGTGATGCATCAAAACAAGGTTTTGGGTGCGTGCTGATGCAACGGGGCAAGGTGATAGCATATGCGTCAAGACAGTTGAAGAAGCATGAGAATAATTATACCACCCACGACCTGGAATTGGGTGCGGTGGTGTTCGCTCTTAAAATCTGGAGACATTATCTTTATGGGACGAAAAGTGTTATCTACACTGACCACCAGAGTCTCCAGTACATATTTGACCAGAAGGATTTAAATATGCGCCAAAGGCGGTGGATCGAGCTACTCAGTGACTATGAGTGTGAGATCAAATACCACCCGGGCAAGGCGAACGTGGTGGCAGATGCCTTGAGCAGAAAAGAAAGACTCAAGCCCAGACGAGTACGTGCTATGAGTATTACTATTCATTCTGGACTTAAGACTAAGATTTTGGAAGACAGAGCGAAGCTTTAAGATCTCAATGCCCCAAACTGATGGCTAAGAGGATTGGAAACCACTTTGAGCAACGAGATTGATGGTGATATTTACTTCTTTGATCGTATCTGGATTCCATAGTTGGTGGGATAAGGAAATTAACATGGTGATGGCTCATACTTCTAGATATTTCAGTACATCCGGTGAGGATAAGATGTACTATGACTGAGAGATTGTTTATTGGTGGCCTGGGATGAGAGAGACATTGCTGGTATGTTAGCCAGATGTTTACGTGTTCTAAAGATTAAAGCCGAACATCAGAAACCCTCAGATTTCTTCGCAACCAGAAATTCCTGAGTGAAATGGGAAAAGAATAAAATGGACTTTGTCACAAAGTTGCCTAAAAGTAGCAGTAGGCATGATACGATTTGGGTCGTTGTTGATAGATTGACCAAGTCGGCTCACTTCTTACCTATTCGTGAAGACTACAAGACGGAGAAATTAGCAAAGATTTATACCAATGAGATATAACCCTTCCCTTTATATATTATCCCCAACCCCCCCCCCCCCCCCTCCTTTCCTCCCCCCCCCCCCCCCCCCCCCCCCCCCCCCCCCCTAAACCACACTTTAGCCGAGACTTGGTGTGCCGGTATCAATCATTTGGACCGGATGGGGTCGATTCACGTCACACTTATGGCAAGCTTTTCAAGAAGCATTGGGTACAAGACTAGACATGAGTACGGCTTACCACCCTCAGACCGACGGTCAGAGTGAGCGTACTATTCAAACGCTGGAGGATATGCTTCGAGCTTGTGTTATGGATTTTGGTGGCAGTTGGGATACTCATCTTCCATTGATTGAGTTTTCTTATAATAACAGTTACCACACAAGCATTAAGTGTGCACCATTCGAGGCTCTGTACGGGCGGAAATGTAGATCTCCCGTGATATGGACTGAAGTTGGAGAAAGTCAGCTTATTGGACCAGAAATTGTGCAAGAAACGACAGAAAAGATTGTTCAAATTAGGGAAAGATTGAAAACAGCTAGGAGTCGCCAGAAAAGCTATGCTGATAAGAGGCGTAAACCTCTTGAATTCCAAGTTGGAGACCGAGTGTTACTTAAGGTATCTCCATGGAAGGGAGTGGTACGATTTGGTAAGAAAGGAAAGCTAGCACCACGATATGTGGGACCATTTGAAATCGTGGAGCATGTTGGACCGGTGGCTTATCGGCTGAAGTTACCCCAGGAGCTAAGCTGTGTTCACGACACGTTTCATGTGTCGAACCTCAAGAAATGTTTAGCTGAGCCAGATGTTCAAGTACCTTTGGATGAGATCGAGATTGATGAAAATCTGCGATTTGTCGAAGAGCCTATTGAGATCGTAGAGCGGGATGTGAAGAAGCTAAAGCGAAGAAGAATCCCATTAGTCAAAGTTCGTTGGAACTCTCGGCAAGGAACTGAGTATACCTGGGAGCGTGAGGACCAATTTCAAAAGAAGCATCCGCATCTTTTCTTCGAACCCATACCTTCCTCAAGTGCTGCAACTTGAGCCTTGAGGACAAGGCTCTTCTAACCGGAGGAGACTGTAACATTCCGTATTTTCAGGTCATTTACGACGTCATCTATTTTGCTAATCATTTTTTTTCTCTCGTACGCATTTACTTTTAATTTTAATAGTTAAGTTAAATCGCGTAAATTAAGAATCACAATCACGTAAACGGGCACAAACAAAATTTTGTTTACGTCAAGAAAATCTATTATATTTTGTTACTAGTAATAATTTACTTATTAGGTTTTATTTTTATCGGTTTCGTAAAACGTTACGTTTCGCGATAAATTACGTTTAGGTATTTCCGGAACCACCAAAACTTTTCTACGCTTTCAACAAAATACCCCACTTTCTTTAAACTATCCATACAAAATTCAATTAAAACATTTACACACATCCTACAATGATATCTAAGGTTATACAAAAAGGTTTGGAAGCTTGGTTGGTTGATTA
This sequence comes from Tanacetum coccineum, assembly GCA_026074375.1. Lineage (NCBI taxonomy): Eukaryota > Viridiplantae > Streptophyta > Magnoliopsida > Asterales > Asteraceae > Tanacetum > Tanacetum coccineum. The sequence continues at coordinate 3,523 of BQNB010202236.1, forward strand.
AGGAAGTTAATCAAAGAAAAAGGAAGATTAGGATTTATTTGGAAGAATTAGGGTTTCATATTGTGCAAGCTTGGGTTTAAAGTCTAAACAAGGGTTTAGCACATATTTCTCATCATCATCATTCATCACTAAGGTTATCTAAAACCTTTATCTTTTCATTTTCATGATTTTATATGCATATGATATTTTATATAGAAAAATCACCATTTAGGACTTTTTAACATGTAAAAGGGATTCTTACTTGTAGTTATGGATTTGTTCACTTTTAAACATGTTATGATGTTAATGAGATCATGTTAAAATGGATGTAAAAGGATTGTACCATGTTGTTTTGGTGTAAAAATGGATAAATACAAATTAGGGTTTTAAAAGTTTACTTAATATGTTACAATTAAAAGTAATGCAAATGACATGTTAATCTTGTTTATGTACTTTTAGTGATGTTATATGAACACTAAAATAAGTTTATAATGGAAGTATAAGTGATGAACAACCTTGGTTAAGCCTAAAAAGTGTTAATGAAAGATTAGGGTTTTTAATGATTTACATGAAAAGCTACAAGTAAATGTGTATAATCAACTTGATAAACTTGTTAATCTTGGTAATTTGGACATATGAGGACAATGATGGACTAATGGACCTTATTATATGTAAGACACATAATATATATATAGTATAAAAGACTTATGGTAAAGTTACAAAAGTTGAAAAGTATAAAAACAAAGTTTACATATGGAATCAAGAAAGGCATCTAACTTTCTGTTTTAATTCGACATACTACCTGCCCATTTTATATTTTTATAAAATAATACGTCTCATGACGATTCCAAAAAGCTAAGAAACTTGAAAAACGGATAAATAACGAAAAAGTTACGGTAAAAACAAGTTATACGATAAATAAACGGATTTATAAAAGAATTTTTATAAAACAATTTATAAAAATTATATAAAACAGCAAGTTTAGTATTTTTAACAAATTACATATATTTTTAGGATTCCAAAATGATAAGAAACGAAAATTTTCAATTAATAACGAATGAGTTATGAATTTCGCGAGTTTACGACAATTAATACTTTTATAAAACTATTTTTATAAAAGTTACTATTCATGACAGAAACTTTTATTTTTGTAAACCTCATAAATCATTAGAACTTTCAATTACGAGAACGTGCTCGAAAGAATCGCTAAAAACGGAGCTATAACGAATAAAATACGACGTTTACGGGTTTTACGATAACTAAAACTATAAAAATAACTTTATAACTGGTGTGAACAGTAAAAAGTACTGTTCATCAGAGGATCAAAAATATGAAAATGTCAAATTATGATAACTCGTCCTAATACGAAAGCGTGGGCATAAGAAACGTCAAAATCGGGCTTAAAACGCGAAAGTTACGCCAGTTTTACTACAACGGTAATTATAAACGTTTTAACTTATTAAACACAATTTTTCCAAAACAATTAGATGGTGATTAGCTATATAGAATTATGCATGGTAGTAATTACCCAATGTGATTAGTACTTATACGACCTTAATTTAAATAGGTTGCATCTGACGATTTGCGTGGCGCATTATCTGTGATATACTTGATATTCGCTCACTAAAGGTGAGTTCATAGCCCCACGTTTTACATGCTTTTGTTTTATAAGTTTTTGGGGTGAGAAACATGCAATGTTTTATAACTGGACACAAGTGGTTAAGTTTCATATTATGATTACGTGTTGCCTAAGTAGCGATAACCCTAGTTGAACCCATTATCATAAACTGCGAGTTACTGGATTGTGAGCGCGAAGGTTATGAATAGATCTATTGGGATTGACATCCCCGTTCGGGTGATTAGCTATCACTGGGCAAACGAACGTATACATGAATATGAAGCTTTGATTGCCGGACTAAAGATCGCGGAGCAAAATGGGTGTAAAAAACCTCCAAGCAAATGTTGATTCACGGTTGGTGGCTAATCAAGTGAATGGAACATATGTTGCAAAAGAAACCGACATGGTTCGATATTTGGAAAAGGTAAAAACACTCACCAACAGCTTCAAAGCATTCTCAATCAAACAGGTTCCTAGAAGCGAAAACAAAAAGGCAGATGCCTTAAGCAAAATAGCATCAACAAGCTTTGCACATTTGAGTAAACAAGTGCTGGTGGAGGAACTAAAGGAAAAGTCGATAAGTGCAGTGAAGATGACTCCCATCTTCAAATACCTCATGGACAAAACATTGCCAGTAGAAGTAAAAAAAGCAAGGGCAGTAAAACGCAAGTCATGGCGGTTCTCTATAATAAATGGGACACTCTACAAAAAATCTTTCTTAGGACCATGACTGCGATGCGTAGGACCACTCCAAGCCAATTATGTTCTAAGAGAGATACATGAGGGGTCTTACAGCATGCATGCTGGTACACGATCCATCGTGGCAAAAGCCTTGCGGATTGGTTATTATTGGCCAACCATGCACGAGGACGCAAGAAAGCTGATAAGGGCATGCCAAGACTGCCAAGTTCACAAGCCTATCCCAAGGAGTCCTCAGCAAAATCTAAGCCCAACCATGTCTCCGTGGCCATTCTATAAGTGGGGTATTGATATCGCTGGACCTTTTTCGAAAGGTCCTGAAAAAGTCAAATTCCTGATCGTAGCTATTGACTGCTTCACAAAGTGGATTGAAGCAAAATCAATGGCGACCATCACTGGCAACCAAATCAAAAAATTCGTGTGGGATAACATCGTTTATAGATTTGGACTCCCAGGAGAAACATCTCAGATAATGGAAAACAATTCCGAGACAATCCGTTCAAGGACTGGTGCGGGAAATTATGTATCCGCCAACATTTTGCTTCTGTTAAGCATCCACAAACCAATGGTTTAGTGAAAATGGCAAACCATAGTCTTGGAGAAGGGATAAAAGCTAGGTTGGATGAAAGGAGCAAAAACTGGATGGAAGAACTTCCTCATGTTCTATGGGCACACCGCACAATGATTAAATCTAGTAACGGAGACACCTCATTCTCGTTGACATACGGAACGAAAGCCGTTATCCCAGCAGAAATCGGCATGCCCACACTAAGGACAACGGAAATAGACTTAGTACAAAATGATGAAGCCTTGGAAATCAACCTTGACCTACTAAAGGAGAGAAGAGAACAAGCAGCAATTCGAGAAGCAAAAAGAAAAGCAAAAATGGAAAGGTATTACAACTTCAAAGTCTGCAGTACAAGCTTTAAACAAGGAGACTTAGTATACCGCAATAATGAGGCAAGCCGTGTTGAAGATACAGGAAAGCTCGGACCCAAATGGGAAGGACCATACGAGGTTACGGAAGCACTTGGAAAGGGTGCATACAAGTTAAGAGACCGTGATGGGAAACAACTCTCGCGGACTTAGAATATGAGCAACCTTAAGAAGTGTTACGTTCACAAAATGTAAATAATCCACCCATGCAGACTCCGTAGGGGGGCCAATGCATTTCATTCTATCCTACTTATGCTTTGTAATGTTTTATCTTTTGAAATCTTAATAAAAAGTAAAGCTTAGCTACCTTCACAACTTTTACTTTAAATTCTTGTCATTAAGAAAATGGCAGATATATACTTCGCACGGGTTACTAAAATTGTAAAATCCATATTTCCTTATCTCCTCGACAGATGGCCTTGTGGAAATCTCAAAGGGAGGATCACACTTCTGACTGGATTAGTGTCACACCCCGCCAAGGCGGAAACGCAAAGCGTAACTTCATAGATATCATCACAACACAATGGTGTGAACAATAGAGAATCACTACATGCAAACTAAATATAAAATATACGATGTGTCATGACAATACCGAAAATAAAGGAACTGCATCTTGTATTAATGAAAAATGGGTCTCATCAATACAAAGACAATGTCTCGTAAACCTATTAAAACTAATAACATTCAAGAATTCATGCAACAAAATATGAAACGAAATCAAATGAGAACATCCAATGCTAGCCTAATGGTCTCTCTAGCCACTTTTATTTACTTCAAAACCTTCATAACGCTCACCTAAAAATGATGCTTAAAAACGTCAACACAACGGTTGGTGAAAGTCATAGGTTTACGACACACAATTCAAACTTTAAATCAATTAGTGATTATAAAAACAGATCAAGCCTGGACAGTTAAGCATAATATTATACAGGCTTAACATGCTAAGTCTAAAAACCTAAGACGGAGTGTACAAGAGCCAAGTCCGATAGCAGTCTCACAGTCATAGGTAGGACATTACCCGAAGTCATCGTCTTAAGCCGTTGGGTAGGAACATTACACGAAGGCCATCGTCTCATAGTCATGGGTCTTAGGAAAACAATTTACCGAAGTCTTAACATTTAGACATAAATTTTAATAGCTTCATAAAAGTCAATGGGTCCAAGTAACCACACAATCACAGCTATTAATGACATTTCAAAAAATAATTTTTGCATTATTTCCATCAACCCCTGTAATATTAATAAAATGGAAATATGAAATACTCACCTGTAATGCTCAGTACTTGACAAATTCTTGCACACAAATCTAAACACAACAAAAACACAAGTTACACTCGGTTAGGCTAAATGCCCAAGTCAATGTAACAATCATATGATGGACTTCTAAACCTTACACTAAGTTTATAATCTTTTAGATACATCTCCCATATCATTTTCATACCCTATATGACCTTATTCATTAACTTCCACTTTCATAGTTTCTGGCTGAATTTTATAGTCACTTCATGACCACAAATAAAATACTAAAACACTTAATTGATGGTTCTCCTTACATCTTATAGCTCCCCAATGAGTTGTGAGCTACTGTGATTTTTAGAAAAAATAATACTAAGTGTAACTATTTTATAAAAATTCATCATTACAAAGTACTCAGATTCGGATCTGAACGCACACCAAAACGTTTGACGTCCTTAAAAATACTTAGAAAATGTTTTAGCGTTAGACCTTCGAACTGGAGTTAATAGACACCTAAAATATGACCCATGATTTTTGGCTAACCCTAATTTGAATTTTAAGTAGAGGTTATACTCCCCGAAATCAGACCCAAATCTGACCCGATTTTACTGTTTTGACAACTTTTCTTGCAAAAATTATTTGACTAACTTCTCGACCTCAAAACCTTTCGGAGCCGGACTTTTTGGAAACTAGACTCTCTGAACTTATCAATGAATATCAGATTCATAAAGAAAAACATTTTTATCATTAAGATAACTTCAGTTGAACACAACCCTAAAATCTGCCAAACACTAAATCATAAATTAACCCGATCTAACCCTAACCGAATACATCAACACGCATCTAATCTATCTCCAATCAATCCTAATTAGTCTAATATCCCTTAATTACATATTTTATAAAAACCCTAATTCCATCATTAAATTGTTACATAAGTTTTTAAAGAAGATTGAATTAAAGAAGATTAAGAAAACATACCTAAAACCTTCGATTAGTTAACACAAATCACCACTTGGATCTTGAATAATAAAAGAAAACTTTTTTTTCTTTTGCTTTGTTCGACCGGCCAAGAAACAAAGAGAGGGGAAAAAGGGTTTATATTTATATGGTTGCAAAGGAGTTTAGATAATTACCTAAATAGAATCATACTTAAACTATAATTAGGTTTCATTTTCCTTCTTTTCCTCCCCAACCGGTCGTCCCCTTTTCTTTTCTTTTTTTTGTTATTTACATAATTACCCTTTAATTTTGATATTTTTATAAAAACCTTTATTTATTTTAGAAAACCTTTTAAATTAAACCTAAACTAAATAACGATAAATAAATTTCATTTCAAATTTTATTTTACTATCTTAATAAAACTAAGTTCTAATTTCTATATTTTTTAAACTAAACTTTTAATTTTACTAACTACTAACACTTAAAGACATAAATACGTATACATATACATATAAGTACGTACACAAATAGAACTATACCATCATTTTCATTGTCACAAAAATGTGAGCAAAATGAAATTCCCATAACAACCATAAACTCAATCACAATGAGACGATCACGCTCCATGGATTGATAGCCAAACTCACATAAGATCACATAAACATATAATTATATAGCGCATAATGATGCTCAAGCCAAAACTAATGGTTTGACTAACCTGCTTAAGGCACAGTTGTCACAGTATCCCATCCTTAGGGAAATCTCGTCCCGATATTTAAGTACTAGATCCACCAGCATTAGCAACAAACTGTTGGGGATATCTAGCTTTCATATGGTCCTCGCGATCCCATGTAAACTCAAGACCACGCTTTGAATTCTAACGCACTTTGACAATCGAAATCTTACTACGTTTTAAAGTCTTAACCTCACGGTCCATAATCTCTACGGGTTCCTCGACAAAATAAAGAGTTTTGTCGATCTTGATCTCGTCCAATGGCACATGCAAATTAGCATCCGCCAAACACTTTTTGAAATTTGACACATGGAATGTGTCGTGCACCTCACTCAATTCCTTAGGCAATCTTAACCTATAAGCCACAGGGCCAATCCTTTCAAGGATTTCAAATGGTCCTACAAACCTTGGTGCCAACTTACCTTTCTTTCCAAAACGCATCACGCCTTTCCAAGGCGACACTTTCAGTAACACTTGATCTCCAACATCAAACTCTAGGGGCTTGCGCCTATTGTCAGCATAGCTCTTTTGACGATCTCTTGCCGCTTTGAGCTTCTCCTTGATCAAAACTACCTTGTTGGTTGTCTCTTGTACCAACTCAGGCCCAATCAAACTACTTTCCCCAATCTCAGCCCATAAAACGGGCGACCTACATTTCCTTCCATACAATGCTTCAAACGGAGCACACCGAATGCTCGAATGATAACTATTATTGTAAGAAAATTCTACTAACGGTAGGTGAATCGTACGCTCGCTTTGTCCATCCGTTGAGGATGATAAGATGTACTCATATCCAATCGCGTCCCTAAAGCCTTTTGCAATGTTTGCCAGAATCGCGATGTAAAACGTCCATCTCGATCCGAAATAATTGACACAGGAACTCCGTGTCGAGTGACTATCTCATCGATGTACAACCTTGCCAGTCTCTCAGTACTATAATCCTCTCGCGTCGCCATAAAATTAGCCGAATTGGTTAGCCTGTCGACTATTACATAAATCGTATCATGCCTACTCTTTGTCTTAGGTAACTATGTGATAAAATCCATGGTGATCTTATCCCACTTCTATTCGGGTATCTCGAGTTGTTGCAATAAACCCGAAGGCCTTTGATGCTCAGCCTTCACCTTAGAACAAGTTAAACATTTTCTAACATAAGTAGCAATGTCCCTCTTGATTTCTGGCCACCAGTACA
>BQNB010202237.1:0-10853 GCA_026074375.1 Tanacetum coccineum
GTTCGTTCGGTCCTCAAATGAAGATACTCGATCGGTTGTTGATGGATTTGTCTCATTCGGCTGTCAAATGAAGCCACTAATATGTACATTAAGCCACTAGATTTGTCTCGTTCGGTTGTCAAAAGAGAGCAAAAAACCATGGTCAATCTTAGTGGTGACTTTTGCAAGAGAAAAAGGTGTTTGGAGTCGTTTAGCATACTAGTTATAAACTAGTGTGAATCGAACTAGTTCCTTGTGACGAAACCGAACCTGTGAACCCCTCAAGCACCGAACAAGTGTCATCTTTGAAGGACCGAACGAGTGAAGTTTTAAGAACCGATCGAGTGAATTTCTTCATCAGCCGAACTAGCAAAATTCATTTGAGGACCGAACGAGGAGAAAGAGTTTGAACCGAACCAGTGAAATACCTTGAAGACCGAACTAGTTAAATCTAGTGTGGACCGAACGAGGTTACTCCTTGGTGAATCGAACAAGTGAAACCAGTTTGGATCGAACGAGCAACTAGTCTCAAAGGCCGAACGAGGACAAGTTTCTTCAACCGATCGAGCTTACAACCCTTTGATAACCGATCTAGTGGCTTCATTTGACAACCGAACGAGTGGAACACCTTGAGAACCGAACGAGCTCATACACTTCAAGGACCGAACGAGCACAACATTTCTTTCTCAACCGAACAAGAGGATCGAACAAGACAACCGAACAAGAGGATCGAACAAGACAACCGAACAAACAAATCCCTTGGTGAACCGAACTAGTGGACTTTCAAGTTTGGACCGAACCTGTTTACACTTCAAGGACCGAACTAGCAAAAACCTTTGAGGACCGAACGAGCAAAGTTTTTTGCAACCGAACTAAATAAACAAACAACAACAAAAACATAAACACAAATCAAACAAATCAACAATCATTTGCGATCCGTTCATTCATACTTAAATTAAAATGGGATCCAATGAAGAAACAAATGCAGCGGGTACCGATACTCGTCCACCTATGTTGGTTGAGAGTGACTACGATTCTTGGAAAATTCGTATTCATAGGTACATTCGAGGAAAACCTCTTGGCAAACTTATCTGGAACTCCATTCAAAATGGACCTTCACCACACCCTATGGTTACTGATGATCCAACTGAAGGTCAGACTGGATAATGGCCATCAGAATGAAAACTTGATTTGGAGTTTACACCTGAAGAAACACATACCATGAGAATGCTGTTTACACAGGCTGAATTCTTATCAGTCAAGGTCTCCCACGTCATATTTTCAACATCCTGAATCAGACAAACACTGCTAAAGAGATTTGGGATAATGTGGAGATGCTTATGCAAGGTTCAGGCAGGACTTTACAGCAAAGGAAGGAAGATCTATTTGATGAGTTCGAACGATTTCGTGCCATAGGAAATGAACCAATTCATGACTATTTTGTACGTTTCCACAAGCTGGTGAATGATATGAAGATTACACAGCTTGCAATTCCCACTCATCAGCTAAACACTAAGTTTGTCAACAACCTTCCATCTTACTGGGGTAAATATGTGACTAATGTGAAGCAGAACATGGATATTTCAACAACGAATTGTTATATTATACCCAACCTAAAAGCTTTGAGCTCACATCGCCACAAAGACTCTCAGAAACAAGAGCAGTCTTCAAGTTCCACTCATGATCCATTGCTTTATATGGCTCAAGCAACCACCAACCACTTCTCTCTCCATACCACTCTCTACCTCACAACCACAACCAGGTGTTTTTTCTACAATGATGCAATGATGGGCCCACTTTGACACAGTAGCAATCTTTTTAAGGGGTTTCCAGAGGCATTTTCCTCCTACCAATAACCAGCTTAGGTCATCCTCCAACTAGAGGACAACAGGCTACGGTGCAGTGGACGGGGCCAAAATGTTACTGAACCGTTCAGAGAAGAGCTCCAGGGTATTGTTGGAAACACAGGATCGATGACGGATCAAAGTTTCGTAACCTGGCTGTCTACTGCTACAGGGAAGAAGGTGATCTGTTATTACAACGCAGAGGGGAAGGCATGTTGTAAGGCAGTGTAAAGTAACTAAGAGGAGCGGAAGATTCTCAGTACTGCAAAGATATAGATGCTGCTCATGGAAGCAAAGGAAATGGGAGTTACTCTTGGTACGCGCTGTAAAAGCTCGATGCACTCCTCCGCGCCTATATGGAATGTAATCGCTCCCTATGATCAACCTCTGGCATTGGACTACAACATATACATCTTCGTATTCAACCCATGAGGATGCTTTGATTCAGACGGTGGATGAAGGTCCTATTGCAGCAGACAAGCTTTCATGCGTACTTGTCATCCACAAGTGGAAACCAATGGTGCAACCACCAGTCAAGATAATTGAGGTAAACAATGATGTAATCAAATCACTTTGACTAATGTGACTTCCTCTCTGTTGAACACATGAGATGCACAGGAATAACACCAGACTCCGTATGTGAGTGGTTATTGATGACACATCTAGATTCACTATCATCACATACAAATCAACAATCATATCAAGCACCAATTGTTCATCAACAATCACCAGCAATATTTCTACAACTTGATTCGGGTCTTGATGTACCATCATTTCTTCCCACTGATGATCCAATTGCCAGTCTTAACAAAGCAATGACATTCACCAGCACTGTATTTTCCTCACGATATCCACCTACCAACAATCAACTTAGGACTTCGTCTAATCCAAAGAACCAAGCCATTATTCAAGAATGAAGGGTCATAGTGCAGAATGTGCAAGGATGACAGAATCAGGGTTATGCAAGTAGTGGAGCAAAGGGTAATGCTACTGGAATAGGGGCTGACAGAAATATGGGAACTACTACATCAAATCAATCAAAGGTCATTCATTGTTACATTTGTAGGGGTAAAGGTCATATGGGAAGACATTGTACTCAACCAAAGAGGCAAAAGAATTCAGAATGGTTTAAAGAAAAGATGTTGCTATCTCAAGCTCAGGAAGCAGGAGTTATTTTGGATGAAGAACAACTTGCTTTTTTGGCAGATACAGGGGGCAGAGTTGATTCAGGCCTAGACACTCAAACACTTCCAACTACTGCTATCTTCAAGACTGATGATCTTGATGCATTCGACTCAGACTGTGATGAAGCGTCATCAGCAAGTGAAGTCCTCATGGACAAACTCTCTGCTTATGATTCAGATGCTCTCTCTCAAGTACCAAATTATGAAACTTATCAAGATAATAATGTGATTGATTAAAGTGTTCAAGAGATGCAATATTCTAAACAACTTGTTTTTGTTGACCATTTAAATATTGACATTACAAGTGACAACAATGTTATTTCTTATGATCAATATATGAAAGAAAATAAAAGTGAAGTTGTTCAAGATACCACTTCTTCTGAACAACTAGATGCAATGATAATGTCTGTAATAGAGGAAATGTCTAATCAAGTATCAAAATGCAATGCGGTTAATCAGGATAATAAGACTGTGAACGAATTATTAACCGCTGAGCTTGAAGGATACAAGAAAATGGTCAATTTTTTTTGTAGAAAGACATAAATTTGATTTAAATGTCCGCAAAAAATATATTGATTCTCGAATGCGAGGTATAATTGTTGATCGAAACGCAAACTTTGTCGATTTTCAAAAAAAATTCAAACTTTAAAATTGCAACTTTCTGCAAATGTTGAAAGTCACAAGAATTTGTCAATAACAGTTGAAGTTTTAAAAAAAGAAATTAAAGAAAAACAAGATAAATACATTGAAGAAATTCTTGATTTGGAAAAGAAAAAGAAAGCTATTGAAAACATTGTTTACAAACAAGGTCAAACTATGCAAATGATGCATATGTTAACAAAACCTCAAGTTTTTTATGATGAAAATCACAAAACGACACTTGGTTATCAGAATCCATTGTATCTTATGAAAGCTCAGCAAAAACAACCTGTGTTGTACTGTGGTAGTGTCTTAGCTGAAAAACATGCTTCAATTTCTGTGATTGATACTGAAGAGACTTTAGAATTAGCTAAAGCAACTAGGCTAAAAATGAATGAGAAACAAAATGATCCAATTGTGAAAGAGAAAAGAGTGAACATCATACCTATTGATTATGTTTCACTGAATAAATTGTATAAGCATTTTGTTTCTAAAAAACAACTGTTTGCAGAACAAGCCTTTTGGTTACCAATTTCTAAAACAGTTTCTGAACAACCAACGATTCAACCAAAACCAATTCAAAATGATATTCCACGTCAACTTCCAACTACTAGTATGGTCAAACAAAATTTTTTGAAAGAAAAAAGCCATCTTGACAATTTTGACAAAAGCAATAAAAGTTGGAAAGTTACTGGGTAAAATGAAGGGACTTGGGGGTTTAAACACATTAGAGGAGCTTTTGAAAAAGATGTTATTCCATTTGTCAAATCTCTAAGAGAATCGTTTATAGATTTTAAATTAGGTATTCATAGAGAGGTTTATGAAATGAAAGCAATTTTTCAACAAATGGAAACCGAGGTTGAACAATGTTCTGTGGATAAAAATTATTTTAAGATTAAAAAGAAAGAACTCTTAATTGAGAATAATCGTCTTTTGGAGCAAATTCTTTCTCAAGATATTGTGTGTATTGTTATGCATTCTTGTGATGATCTTGTTAAATATGTTGAAATGGAACAAAGTTATATTGATGAGTACAGTAGGTGTTTGGAACTTAAGGCTGAGCTTTCAAAAAAGAAAGATATGGTTGAAAAAGCTGTTTATAATGAACTTTCAAACAGATTTTCAAGACTTAAAAAAGGTGTATTTCTCTTGAAATAAAAGTACAACAAAGTAAAGAAAGTTTTCAAAATGACCGACCATGCAATAATTAGGAAGCTCCTGAATTTCAGGAATTCTTTGAAATAAATAAATTGAAAGCTCTGTTACAAAAGAAAAATACAACAATCAGTAACTTGAAAGAACACATTGCAACATTGAAAGGAAAAAGTGTGTCTGATTGTCCTACACCTGTAAATAAAGCAAATGTGATTGCCCTAGGGATGTTTAAGTTAGATTTGTAACCACTTTCCCCCAATCTTAAGCAAAACAGGGAAGCACATGTAGATTACCTTAAGGTCACTATGGATCATGCTGACACACTATGAGAAATTGTTGAACAAGCTAGAGCTTCGAAGCCTTTAGATAATGCGTTAGACTATGCTTGTAAGTATGCACAACGAATTCAGGAGTTGTTAGTATGTGTTAGTTCTTCATGTCCTAGTACCTGAATTGTTAGTGAGAAATTGGTTGCTGTCACACCAATGAAAAAGAATAGGTAAGTTAGGTTTGCAGATCCTAATACATTAAAAGCAACACACAAAAACAGGTAGAAGCACATAAAAATCAGAATACTAACATGCCTTTGTTTCCTTATACAGGAGTAAAAAGTTCTACTAATACTAGCGGATCAAAGCCTAGGAGCAATACAAGGAAAAATAGGATCTCGCGAACATCAAGTAGCAACGTAAGGAATAAAAAAGTAGAAGACCACCCCAGGAATGTTAATTCTAGTTTGAATAACATGAATCATGTTTCTGTTTGTAATACAAATGTTAAGCATGTTGTGTTAAATGCGAATTCTGAATATGTGTGTTTTACATGTAATGAATGTTTATTCTATGCCAATCATGATATGTGTGTTGTTGATTATTTAAATGATGTGAATGCACGTGCTAGAGCTAAGTCAAATAAGAGCATTTAAAAGAAAGAATGGAAACCTACTGGTACAATGTTTACTAGTGTTGGACATAGATGGTTAACAAGAAGGACTTTCACTATAGTTGGAACTAAGTGCCCTTTAACTATAATCATTTCCACTAAAATAGTGCCTCCTAGGAAACTAGTTCAAAAAAAATTAATTACGAAAACACCACCTAGTAGCGTATCTCAAGGGAAACCTAATGAAATAAAAACTGTGAGTTTGAGTAGTAAACCTAGGATTACAGAATCTAGGTCTTCTAGCAACTCGGAACCCAACAAAAATTAGGGATCCAATGTTTTAAATTCTCCATCTTCTTCCCGTCTTCAATGTAGGTCGTACAGATCATCCTTTGGTACTTGGAATTGGGTTTCTCAAAACATATGACCGGCAACGCTCTTAGCTCATCAATTTTGTCAGCAAGTTTATGGGAACAATTAGATTCAGAAATGATCAAGTTGCATCAATTATAGGGTATGGTGATTATCAGATTGGGAATGTGACAATTTCAAGGGTTTATTATGTAGAGGGGCTTGGATATAATTTATTTTCAGTGGGTCAATTTTGTGACTCTGATCTTGAAGTAGCATTTTGAAAACACACGTGCTTTGTTCATGACTTAAAGGGTGTCGATCTACTTACAGGCTCAAGGGGCACAAATTTGTATACACTTTCACTGGATGATATGCTAAAGTCTTCTCCAATATGTCTCTTGTCCAAAGCTTCTAAGACCAAATCCTGGTTATGGCATTGACGTTTGTCTCACTTAAACTTCGGTACCATTAATAAACTGGCTAAACAAGGTCTTGTTAAAGGTTTACCCATATTGAAGTGCGAGAAAGATCATTTGTGTTCTACATGTTCATTAGGGAAAAGAAAGAAGCATACTCATAAACCCAAATATGAAGATACCATCCAAGAAAAACTATACCTGTTGCACATGGATCTTTGCGGTCCAATGCGTGTTGAGAGTATTAATGGGAAAAACTAACCTTTAGTCATCGTGAATGATTATTCGAGATTTACATGGGTTAAATTTTTACGATCAAAGGATGAAACTCCTGAGTTCATAATTAAATTTCTGAAGCAAGTACAAGTTCGTCTCAATGCAACTGTCAAAAACATTTGAATAGATAATGGAACAAAGTTTGTTAATCATACACTAATAAGCTACTATGAAGATTTTGGGGTTACTCACCAAACATCAGTTACGCATACTCCGCAACAGAACAACGCCGTCAAAAGGCAGAACCGGACTTTAGTAGAAGATGCTCGTACTATGTTGATATTTTCAAAGGCACCTTTATTTCTGTGGGCAGAAGCAGTAGCAACAGCTTGTTACACCCAGAACCGATCCCTGATACGCTCTCATCATAAGAAAACACCGTATGAGCTCCTACATGACAGAAAACCAGATTTAAAGTATTTTCATGTCTTTGGTGCATTGTGCTATCCAACCAATGACAGTGAAGATCTGGGAAAGCTGAAACCAAAAGCTGATATTGGTATTTTCATTGGCTACTCTCCTGCAAAGAAAGCATACCGGATCTACAATAGATGGACAAGATTAATCATGGAAACCATTCACGTCGAATTTGATGAGCTGACATCAATGGCTTCTAAACAATTCAGTTCAGGACCTGCGCCTCAATTTATGACTCCTAGATCCATCAGTTTAGAACTCGTGCAAAACCCATCTTCTTCAACACCATATGTTCCACCATCCAAGAAAGACTGGGATATCTTATTCTAACCCATGTTTGATGAATAATTTCAGCCATCGCTAAGTGTTGTATCTCGTGTGCCTCCTGCTGTTGCTCTAATTCCTGTTGATACAACCAGTACACCTTCATCAACCATAATTGATCAAGATGCACCATCTGCTAGTACTTCACCAACAACTTAGGAAATACAAATCCCAGTCATTCATCAAGGTGTTGAAGAACAACTAGAAGGAACTGAAACTACACAATTTGATAATGACCCCTTTTACAAAATCTTCACTCCAGAACCGAGTTTGAAGAATCATCATCAAGGGATATCATACCATCAAATTTACATCAAGCCAACCAACCATTTGAACATCTCAGCAAATAGACAAAGAATTACCCATTGGACAATGTTATTAGCAATCCTTCTCGACTTGTCTCAACAAAACACCAACTACAAACCGATGCCATGTAGTGATGTTTTGATGCATTCCTCACTACAGGCGAACCAAAGAACTACAAATAAGCATTGAAAAATCTTGCTGGATTGAAGCCATGCAAGAATAAATTCATGAATTTGATCGACTAAATGTATGGGTACTAGTACCTCGTCCAGATTATATAATGCTAATTAACCTTAAGTGGATCTTTAAGGTTAAGTTAGATGAATTTGGGGGCGTATTGAAGACACTACTAGAAAACAGGGCAACAATGACGGTTTTACTAACGGGAGTAAATCCGTCAGTAGTTACCGATGGAATTACTAACGGATTAATGACAGATACTATTTCTGACGGAATACCAACAGATTACTGACGGATTACCGACACAAGAAATTCCGTTAGTAATTTGTCACCAAATACTGACGGATCTTTGATGAAATAATGACAGACGGGAGATTTCGTCGGTATTCGTTCAAGAAACCGATGAATTTATCGACGAACAAAGATCCGTTGGTAATCCGTCGTTAATTACAGACGGATTATCAACGGATTATTGACGGACAAAGATCCGTTGGTAATCCATCAATAATTATCGACTGATTAGTGACGTAAGGTTAATCATTTGTTATCACTCATTATCACCGACAAATTACCAACGGAATTTACGGTTTTGATTTCTATATATTCTACACTTGTTTTTAAGACCTACATACATTTTTATGGTTGTAACTAATTGTAAGTTAGATTATAATGAACCTATTTACGAATTGCTATTTATACGTACCTGTTCGTACACCCCAGCCTCAGTATTTTCAATTCCTCGTGATGTGGAAACTCGAGTAGAATTCAAGTTCCACACGTTCATGACATCTTTAACATTCGTCGATGGATTTCATTTTGAGTGTTAATACTTTAAGGGGTATAATAGGAATAATGACATCAAATTAGTTGCTTCATCAAGCGCGGCTTCCCCTTTTAAACAAATGACAATTACGTACTTGCCATATATAATAAGTTGTTGCGCCTATAGCCAACATTAACTCACTGTATATACTCTACACACCACTTCCATTTAATATAATAAGAAAGTCAAATATATTAAATCACCCCCCCCCCCCCCCCCCCCCCCCTTAATGACACACCACTTCCATTCGAGATAAGAATTAAGAAAGTTGATTACATCAGTCTATCAACCCACTATACCTTGGATGTCTTGCCGACATGAGAAATTCCGATTACATTAGTCTCATGTATAACATCTCACGTATAACGATATCACCTCGACTCATACGTTTAACATCTCATGTATCAATTGATACCCATTCTTGACTCATCGTTTAATAAAACATAAAAAAATACAAAAATAATATTAACCTCATGTATAACGATATCACCTCAAGAATAGTTTGCTTGTATAATTCTAAATAACACTTTTAAATACTAGACTCTTAGTTGACTTGACTTGTGATGGTAATGGGTTGATATTTTAGATTCGACTCCTAAATGAAAGTTGTAAATTTATTTCTCCTGGTTTCGTGGTTTCTTGAATCATTAAAAGCGCAATTCGTATGAAGGAATTATGACCAAAATGGTGTAACTATGTCCACATTTAACGTGTTATCATTAATTGAGGGAAAGTAGTGATCCCGATTTATTTAACCATCGGATCGCCCTCAAATTTGTACCATAGCATATAAATGTATAGATATTGAACTTGACCGTTAGAATTTGCGATCACATGTGTGGGAAGCATTTGCTTGACTCAGTCCAAAATGGGCCATTTCAATTTAGAATGATTGATATCCTAGCCACTCTAACCATACCTGCTTCAATAAGAGTCAGAACTATGGATGATCTCACTGATGAAGAGAAGATACGTGAAGCCTGTGACATAAGAGCACCTAATATCGTTCTTCAGGGTTTACCACCAGATGTTTACACTCTTGTGAATCATCACATAATTGCTAAGGAGACATGGGACAAAGTCAAATTACTTATCGAAGGTTCAGAACTCTCACTGCAAGAACGAGAATCAAAGCTGTATAATGAGTTTGATCGATCCACATCTAAGAAGGGAGAAACTATTCACTCATATTACTTAAGATTTGCTAAGCTGATTAATGACATGAACACGATTGGGATGGCAATGCAAAAAATTCAAGTTAATTCAAAGTTTGTGAACAATCTTCAGCCTGAATGGAGTAGATTTGTTACAGATGTCAAGTTAGCAAAGGATATGCACAATTCAAGCTTTGATCAGCTATATGCGTATCTAAGGCAACTTGAAGTCCATGCTAATGAAGTTTGTATGATGAGGCAAAGATTTCCAGATCCCTTTGCATTGGTTGCTAACACATACAACTCACCTTCATTGGAATTTGTACCATAGCATATAAACGCATAGATGTTGAACTTGACCGTTGGAATTTGCGATCACATGTGTCCTTTTCGAGAATAATTTGCTTGTATAATTCTAAATAACATTTTTAAATACTAGACTCTTAGTTGACTTGACTTGTGATGGTAATGGGTTGATATTTTAGATTACTCCTAAATAAAAGCCGTAAATCTCTCTTTCCTGGTTTCGTGACTTCTTGAATCATCAAAAGTGCAATTTGTATGAAGGAATTATGACCAAAACGGCATAACTATGTCAACATTTATCCTGTTATCATTAATTGAGGGAAAGTAATAATCCCGAGTTATTTAACCATCGAAACATCCTAAAATTTGTACCATAACATATAAACGCATAGATATTGAACTTGTCCGTTGGAATTTGCGATCACGTGTGTCCTTTCTGAGAATAATCTGCTTGTACAATTCTAAATAACAATTTTAAATACTAGACTCTTAGTTGACTTTACTTGTGATGGTAATGGATTGATATTTTAGATTCGACTCCTAAACGAAAGTTGTAAATCTCTCTCTCCTAGTTTTGTGGCTTCTTGAATAATCAAAAGCGTAATTCGTATAAA
>BQNB010202238.1:0-10853 GCA_026074375.1 Tanacetum coccineum
AAGTACGAAGGCTTGGAGGCACTGATGAGGAGGATTTGCGCTAAACTTTTGTCTGCCATTTAAAACCCATTCCTCATTTAAAAAAAACTTGTTTTAGTTTGGTTAAATCAAACTTATTTTATGTATGGTAACGATCTCTTGGGACTACGCTTTTGAACTCTGATAATAATGGAATGGAATGGTTGTTTGTTTTTTTAAAAATGTCTCATTGAGTCGTTCTTTATATCTTATGACTATTGTACTATTATTTAACATCGAAACTGTTGGTTCCGCTGCGTGTAAATTTGGGGGTGTTAAAGATTGAAGGATATTATAAGAATATTAGATCACTTATGATGCGAAGACGGAATAGATTTCTAATTACGGCTTACGCAAAGCTAAAAACAAGAAATCTTACTAAATCGGGTAAACGTCAAATTTATGACTCGCTTAAAAATGAAAATAGAAATAAAGTTCGGATTAAAATAGTGACCTTAAATACGGAATGTTACAGGCTTTTGTAACAAACAAGTTTATTTAATCCAATGTATCATTTTCAAATGACTCATATAGAGGTCGTTCTCATATCTTGTGCTATTGATCTATGATGTAACACTCTCAGACCCATATTCCGCTGCGACCCTATTTGGGGGTGTTACAGATTGGTATCTATTGCCAAGGTTATAGAGAACCAGGTCAAATGTTTTTACTTAGACTATAACCGTTTTCACAAACATTGCATCATACAAAAGTTTTTCACGGGATATACACACTACTTGCTTACACTGTGCTTACATTATTTATATACGTACTTACCTTATCATATGTATATCTTACGTTTGTCTTACATACTATACTTACATAAAGCCCTGGATTGTCACAGCACCAAGACCACACCTTGTCCCAGATTCTTTTTCTTTCTGCTACCACACCACGTGCCAGAGTATTTACTCTGTTTGTCATCATATTCGATTCTGACAATGATATTACTACCTTACCCCTGAGACCCGTACCACCATCACCAGATCGCACACCAGCTTTGTACGTTTACCTACTGAATTCTGGTGGTAACACATCAAACGAGGATCTAAGCGACACTGCTAAGTCACTCCACACCCAGTCTACTTCGCCATTTGTAGGAGAACCGTTGGAAACAACTCATTTTCATATATATATTTTTTTGTAGAAAACTATACAAAGATCAAGAACAAACTATTTTATGAATTCGACCAAACTTTTGACTAATGTTATTCACAACATCAGACTGTAACTTCAAATGTTACAACTGGTTTTGAGTTCAATACATAATACAAATCAAACTTAACTATTATCTTCAATCTCAAGAGAGGAGATGAAGATTACACACAATTATCAAAGAGAAAACAAGAGAAACGATTACAAAGATAAATAATAATGAGCTAATTATCTACTTTATATAGCCTTGAAAGTTCTAGTTTAGCACTTTAGATATTAACCCAACAGATCCTTCAACTTTCCCATGATCTCACTTATAACCCTGCAGTCATAAAAAAATTGAAAGACAACTACAAAAGTTATAATAAACTTACCTTTCTTACCCCTGAGTCTTTAACTCGCTCTTACCACAAGTCCTTTGTACAGGATTTGGTTTATTATTCTCAATATTCCCCCTTAAAACAATCTTGTACAAGTCAATCAAACCCAGACTCTCACAAAACTTATTGTGATAAAAAACACTCAACCCTTTTGTAAAAGTATCAGCTGTGTTATCAGTTGATTTAACCTTTATAGTTCTAACAACTCCGCTTGCCACTTTTTCTATTAAGAAAAATAATTCAAAATGCTTTGTCCTCTCATGAAAGACAGGATTTACGGAAATCTGAATAGCTGAATTATTATGACAATGTAATGAAACAGGGAGAGATGTTTTAACATTCAGCTCATTTAAAATTTTTAGTATCCACAACCTCACATGTTACGCTGTTCATTACCCTGTACTCTGCTTCAGCAGAGGACTTAGACAACATAGTTTGTTTCTTACTTTTCCAGGATACCAAATACTTTCCTAGAAATACAACATAACCAGTCACATACTTCCTTGTAGTCTTACACTTAGCCCAATTAGAATCAACAAACACATTCAAATCCATAGTATTATGTTTACTAAAAGAAATTCCTTTACCAGGAGAATTCTTTAAGTATCTTAATACCCTAAATGCAAGTTTAAAACAAGACTGCAATGAAGCATGCATATATTGACTAAGAACATGAATAACATAACAAATATCTGGCCTGGTATGAGTCAAATAAAATAACTGGCCTACTAACTTTTGATAATTGTTTATACCAGTTAGAGGTTTGTCAATCTTAACAGAACCATCCTTCTTATATTTAACAGCAAACTCCTTTGCCTCTATAGGAGTACAACAAGGCTTGCAGGAAAGCATACTAAAGTCTGCTAACAATCCCAAACAATACTTTCTTTGAGAAAGACACAAACCATCATTTGACTCTAAAACCTCAATGCCCAAAAAATACTTTAGTCTTCCAAGATATTTGATTAAAAAATTTGAACTTAAAAAGGTTTTAAATTTTTTAATCTCGTCATTGTTATTACCTGTAATAACTATGTCATCAACATAAACTAGTAATATAATGAACACACCATCTTTATCCTTGATAAACAAGGAGAAATCACTTTTACTTTGTTTAAAATCATTTTCAAGTAAAACTAAAGTAAGTTTTTCATTCCATTTCCTAGGAGCCTGCTTCAAACCATAAAAAGATTTAACTAATTTACAAACTATGGTATCAGACTTATCAAAATAACCATCAGAAAGAGTTATGTAAACATCATCAGCCAGATCACCATATAAAAAAACATTATTTATATCAAATTGATATAAAGGCCAATTATGATAAAAAGCTATAGACAAGACACACCTCACAGTGATAATCTTAACCACATAAGAGAATGTCTATTCATAATCAACCCCTTCTTTTTGGATAAAACCTTTTGCTACAACTCTTGCCTTAAATCTTTCAACATTACTAGTTGACTTATATTCCACTTTGAAAACCCTTTTGCTTCCTACTGGTTTTCTACCAAAAGGAAGCTCAGTTAAAACCGAAGTCACATTCCTATTCAAAGCCTCCATCTCTAAGTTTATAGCTTCTATCTACCTAATATCTTTTGAAGCTTTATCAAAAGTTTTAGGTTCAACAATTTTATTCAAGTTAGTAGAGAAATTAATGTTTTCTTGACGTAGATGGGAATAGTTAACATGTTTATCTATACTGTATTTGACTTTAGTATTAACTTTAAAGTCACTAAACTTTCTAGGCATACTTATCTTCCTAGAAGATTATCTTAGGTGAACCTCACTCTAGTTTTTTGGAACCATAACAGGTGTTTCAAACATATCATTAAACTCTTGATAATAACTGTCATCACCCTCAGACTCTTTATCACTTTCTATAAGTGTTGCATATTCCTCTAACTCATTAATTGCTTTTGCTGGTTCATTGTCATCAGGATGCTCACCCTTATCCCTTCTAGTGACACCAGTATTTTCAGTACCTCCAGATGACTTATGGTCTATGCTTTTACTAATTACAGACTCCTTATCTCTCCCATCATCATAGGGATCACTTGACTTAGACTTCTTCTCATCATAGTTGAGAAAATTAAGACTAGTTTTGTCTTTAAAAACCATTTCATACTCCTTACACTCAGTATTATTCTTAAAAGGAAATACAGTGACATAAAAGTTCACATCCCTGGAATAAAAAAACCTTTTTGCTTTCAAGAGAAAAAAGTTTATAACCTTTCTTATCATTTAAATAACCAATAAACATAGACTTTTCAGACCTTGATGAGAATTTGTCAGAGTCATTAAGCACAGTAGAGAAACACAGACAGCCAAAAGTTTTTAAATGGGAGAGACTTGGTTCAACACTAAACACTAGTTCATATGGTTACTTTCTAGACAAGACAGAGCATGGTAACCTGTTAATCAAGTAGACAACTATTAAAATACAATCAGTCCACATGTTCAATGGTATTCCCCCCTGAAACATGAGGGATCCACCTACATTTAACAGATGCCTATGTTTCCTCTCAGCAATACCATTTTGCTGAGGAGTATATGGACAAGAGGTTTAATAAAGTATACCTTCTTCTTTACAAAATCTTTCCATATTTTGATTAATGAATTCAGTTCCATTATCACTTCTAAAAACCTTTATAGTTTTATCAAACTGATTTTTAACCAAGTTAAAGAAAGTAACAATATGATGGAATACTTCATCCTTTCCCCTTAACAAAAAAACCCATACAGCTCTAGTAAAATCATCCACAACAGTTAAAAAGTACTTATAACCCTCTTTGCTTTGAACCTTATAGGGTCCCCACACATCTAGATGAACAAGTTGTCCAAGAGCCTTGGACTTATGCTCACTTAAAGGAAATGGTTCCCTAGTTTGTTTAGCCTTATGGCAAACATCACAAACATTGTCAGTATTATCTTTTTCAAAATCAAGTTTAGTTTTTAAAATGCTCAGAACTTGGTCAGCAGGATGACCAAGTCTGTTATGCCAGATACATTTAGACAAACAACATACTTCAATATTATTATTAACAAGTCTTTTACCTGTATTTAAAAAATACAGCCCATTACTCTCACTACCAGTCCCCACTTGGGTCCTTATAACAGAATCCTGAATAACACAAACATTTTCATCAAATATAACTCTATATTTATTATCTTTACTTAGTTTGTGCACTGATAGAAGACTGACTTCATATCCAGGCACAACTAAAACATCATGAATGACAATCTTATCAGTCAGCCTAAGACTACCCACATGGGTGACAACAGCCTTAGTACCATTAGGATGACCAACTGTCATATTAAGTTTAGACACCTCAACAACATTAAACATATTTAAAATAGTATAATTCATATGTTGACTTGCACCAGAATCAATAATCCATCCAATATAAAGTTTATAAGACCTTATATTAGAATTATGATTGAAGAATCTAGAAGAACAGAAACTAACACAGTTAATACCTGCAATGTTTGCAGGCATACTGCTGGAACCAGTCTTATCACTAATCAAGTCCATTAACCTCTTATATTGCTCATCAGTGAAAGAATTACTAGAAGACTGATCTCTATTACCTGCAACATCACTATTGCTTGCAAAAGTCTTGTTAAAACCAGTGTTCTTCTTAAAATTAGGAGAATAACCAACAAGCTCAAAACATCTATCAGCAGTATGACCATTTATATTGCAATGAGTATAAACCAAGTTGGGTTTATTAAGTTTTCTAGGTTGATTATTACTAGAAGTCTAATTGTTATTTCTATTATTAGTTCTAGCAACAAAAGCAGAATTTCTAGTCTTAACCACATTATGAATTTGAGAACCCCTGTGGGACTCATCTTTAGACAAGATAGCAAAGGCTCCTTTGACATCAGGAATAGGATCAGTGGTAAAAATTATACTCCTTATAAGAGCATAAACCTCATCAAGACCCATCAGAAACTGCATCAACTTAAGGAGTTGATTATGTTTCTTTAACTTCTCTGAGTTCTCACAAATGCAGTCAGGAAAATTAACTAGGGAGTCATATTGCCTCCATAATGCATTAAACTTGTGATAATACTCAGATAAAGAGGAACCATATTGAGATAAGGAGTGAATTTTATAATGCATATTAAAGATCACAGAACCATCTTGTTTACTATATGTTTCTTCCAATTCATCCCAAACAACTTTAGCATTTTTAGAAAAAACTTAACCCATGAAAACATCTTGAGACACACATCCAAGAATCTAATTAAGAACCACAAAATTTCACCTATCCCTTTGTTCTTGCTTAAAACCTTCTTCCTTAGGTCTAGTTAATTTTCCATTTATGAAGCCAAGTTTATTTTTTTTATGAATAGAAATAGTAATTGCAGCTTTTCAAACTTTATAATTCTCAAGACCCTCAAATTTAAAACTGATTAAGGGTATTCCATTAGTGTCACTACTATGCAAGAACAATGGGTCTAACTGATCAATATCATCTCCTTCAGACCCAGAGCTTTGGCCCTTGTCCTTAGGAAGTTTCTCAGTTTCAACCATAATGAAAACAAGAAGAAAACAAACAAGCACAGAAACAAGAAAAACACAGAACTGCCAGAAGGTAGTATAAACTCAGATATATTAGTGATACCAGATATATACCTACTATCAGGCTATTAAACTAGGATTCCTTGCTTCTTGAGAAGTAGGTCAAGGTTTACCTTAATGGTACCAATACTTAATGTATATCTAGAATCAACAAACTGAGATTAGAATACCAACACTCCACAAACACAGATAAATATCCAATCTCAACACCATAAACAATTCCCTTAATCTAATCCCTTCACCAACAAACTATAACACTAAAAACAAGCCTAAGAGAAAGAGTAAGAGGGGTGTTACAGAGCATGCAAAACAATACTCCAAGCACTCCAAACACTCCATGATAGAGACAAGATGTCTTAGCAAACAACCAAATATGCAGCGGAAACAATCTGAAACAATTACAAAGAACAATGATTAGATAAGGAAATTGACAATAGATCAGGAAATTGACAATAATAACTGACAACCAATAACAATCAATAATTGCAAGAATACACCAAGAACCCCTGAACTAGGGTTTGATACAGAAAAACCCTACCTTTGAAGATCAAACCACCAACAAGATGAATCAACACAATGTTGATTATCAAGAACCAACCAGGAATAAAACCCCCAAATTTTTAAAAACCCTAAAAATTTGATCAACCTCAAATAACCCAAGAATTAACCAAATCGATTAATTCAAACAACAATTAACCAATTAACAACACAATCTAACCAGATCTGAACTCAAAACTCAAAACCTCCAAAAAAATTTAGAACCCTAATTTTGAAATCTTTTGGAAAAACGATTGATATTTGTATCACAGCCAACCTGGCTCTGATACCATGTAGAAAACTATACCAAGATCAAGAAAAAACTATTTTATGAATTCAACCAACATCCCCACTTATTTTATTTACAACATCAGACTGTAACTTCAAATGTTACAATTAGTTTTGAGTTCAATACATAATACAAATCAAACCTAACTATTATCTTCAGTCTCAAGAGAGGAGATGAAGATTACACATAATTATCAAAGAGAGAAAACAAGAGAAACGATTACAAAGATAAATAATAATGACCTAATTATCTACTTTATATAGCCTTGAAAGTTCTAGTTTAGCCCTTCAGATATTAACCCAGCAGCTCCTTCAACTTTCCCATGAGCTCATTTATAACCCTGCAATCACAAACAAATTGCAAGACAACTACAAAAGTTATAATAAATTTACCTTTCTTACCCCCGAGCCTTTAACTCAATCTTACCACAAGTCCTTAGTACAGGATTTAGTTTATTATTCTCAATATTTTTTATTCCAATATTTCCCTTTTTAAGCACAATATAGCAAGGCTGTCAATATTACGAGTTAACTCGTAAGATCGTATGATTTTACGTACTCACTAGCTAAAATTGTGTAAGATCGTTCTAGGATCGTATGTGAGGTAGGATCGTAAGTAAGATCGTGGGATCGAACGTAAGATCGTAGGATCAGCTTTCATCGATATGATCTTACCAATTTGACGAGTTATCTTATTATTTTATGTCAAAACCTTATATACGACTTGTATTTTTTTCTTCTTTGCTATTTATTACTCTATACTATTATATTTTGGTTCTAAAGTATTTTACAAGATGTATATGTTTTAGATTTTTGGCATGTTTACGTGTCATGTCTTCTTTTCTATTTCTCTCTGTATCATTTATTTAGCTATAAAAATTTATCAAATTAAAAGTATTTCACTAATTTTATTATCATGATGTTTAAAAGTCAAGATTTTTCTTACAATATCTTATGAATTCATGTTTGATATTTAATGGATAATTTAATAGATATGTATAAGTGCATAAAGTTATGATCCGTCAATGCCTAATAGCAAGACAAGACACTTTAGTGGATCTTACGATCTTGATCTTGCAAAGATAAAAACAATTTTACGTAAGATCTCGATCTTAATAGCCTTTGCTATATAGCTTGTTTGAAACAAAAAGGAAAAAATAATGGGCGGACCCTTTTGACTTGAGTTATAATGGAAAGGTATTTTGATGTGTGAATGTTAAAACTTAAAAGTGAAATGTTAAGGTGGTGTTGAAGTGACAAAGTAACTTATGTTCTTTGAGCTAATACTAGCTATAGCCAAGAGAATCGGTCTCACGGTCTTGAGTTAATTATACCATCACCTTTTCAGTCATTCACATATTGCCAGGGAGCGAGCTGCTCTGGGTTTAGTACAAGGGCATGCAAAAGTGGTGTTTTGTTAGTCGGAAAGTTTGCCTTTTTTTAATGTTTAATACTTTAGGAGGCTAAGGTTGTGTTTGATTTTCGCAATAAAACTCTTACCGCCTCTGAGTCTTCCCGAGTCAGACGCGGTCAGATCTTCATCAGGATTTTGTGTGTTTGCTTTATTCTGGAGAGTCAGAGAAGGGTAGACCTTAAAGCTCTTACCCGAGTTAGAGGTGGTGGTCATGTCGTAATGCCTTTTATCAGATTTCAAATGAAAAGGACGTAAAACTTATACGTATAATTAAATAGAAAGAAGAAATAAGAAGGTGAATCGGATGCAGACGAATGGAAATGATGTTAGAGAAAGAAGAAAAAAAGATAAGGAAGAAGATGTATTGGGAATACAAATGGTTTTTATTGTTGTAGTAGAGTATTAGACAAATACTTTTAGAATGATATACTAGTACTAGTATATTAAAAAATGGATAGGTTATAAATACCTCTAAAAAGTTGTTGGTAGAAATATTACGATATTTGATCTATACATTCTCTTCATGTTTTGGTGATGACAAACATGTAACTTATAACACATAACGTAAAGTGCTTAAGTTACTCGTGATCATAAATCATCAATGCATTCATACGACAACATCTGTCAACGTCTTAAGTATGCTTTAACGAAGTTTGCACCGGACGTAAATCACTTAAGGTATGAATAAATAAATGCTTCATTTATTTTATGATCAAAGGAATTTTTATTTTTCTTAAACCTTACATTTTTATAAAATGTAACAAAAATTTTTAAAACTTATACAAAATTTTTTTGTATTTGAAATAAATGTTTTATTCAAAATAAATATTTTGAATTCAAATTTTCTACCTAAAAACGGCTAAAAAGGTTCCAGAAAACACTTCCCCTGAAAAGGATAAAATTGGGAGCGTCCTACTATGGGTGGCCCCCTTAGTGATAAAGGGGCCGACATAGGAGCTAAGGGGGCCGACATAGGAGATAAGGGGGCCAGCCAAGCCAAAATGCTTCCAACTTTGCCTATAAATAGTAGATTGTTTTCCATAGATTTTCTCACCTTTTGCACTCACTTTCTTTTTGTTTAAAATTAGTTTACATATCTCTTATAATCCTTTGATCATTTAATCTTAAGCATTTATTTCCAAGTGATTCAAGCTTAGATCTCCAAGTGCAAAAGAAGAACTCTTGCTATCTTCAAGATACAAAGTTATGTAGTTTAGTTAGTGCATTTGTGACATGTCTTACATTCACAGTGTATAGATCGAGTCCATTTATTCCAAACTTGTGTAATAGATAGATCCTGGTGAGCATAGAGAGTATAGTAGTTAGATCGTGGTGATCATAGGAAGGTTAGTTAGATTGTGGTGATTGTAAAGAGTTTAGATAGATCAGGGTAATCGTGTTAGTGTCTAGGTGAAGTGAAGTCTTGATAATATGGTTAATATTTTAGTCCTCAAAATACAAAAGGTGTGGTAGATTGGTTCTCGCTAGGATTAGAACTCGACATTTAGCTTAGTGTCGGAAATCGGTGCAAGCTTAGTCATGTACGATTTTCTCCGTCGAGAAGGGAGCTTGTTGACTAGTGAAGTAACTCTCGAGTTTGGTGCTCGGGGAGTGGAGTAGGGCGAAGAGGTGTTTCGTGACTGAACAACTATAAATCATCATGTCCGGTTTGCACTTTCTTTTACCTTTCGCTTTACATCTTTATTTACCTAATCGCCTTACATTTATATTTGCATTAGATCTATATGTGTGTTGATTGTTGCTTATATTACTTGGATGGCGATTGTGTTATGGATAGAAGTTAATATTGTGATTATGTTTATATTGCTATGACATGTTCTAATGAATATAGATATATTATTCACACTTCTCATATTGCGTTCAACTTGATCGATAATTTGATACAAAATGTTTTAAGTTTTTAAATGGAAACGTATTCACCCCCCCCTGCGATTTCCACAATTGGTATTAGGAGCCACGTCGCTCTAATTTTCAAAATAAATGGTTTTAAAAATGGAGTACGATCCATCTATCAAATTACCCATGAAGAAGGATTATATATGAAATGTGTTTTCATGCTTAACTTGTATTAATTTTGTTGTTAAATATATTTAGTATACTAGCTCGAAGTAAAATGATGCTTAAAATAAGTGTTTTATGTTCGGTATCAAAATTAGTAAGTTCTACATCTTTCCGCTAAGTCACTAAATGATTTTGTACAAAAAATGCAAATCGGAGTTTCAGATGGGCGGCCCCTTTATCTCCCTGGGTGGCTCCTTTAGCTCTTGGACGCCCCCCTTATCAATCAGGGGGCCTCCTGTCTGATTCGGCATATTTTTAAAAACTTTGAAAATTCATATAAAATCAACCGTAAGTCCGTAGAAATCGTGCTGTAACACCCTCAAATTTGAGTATGCAGCGGAATGTTGAATATCCGAAGGCGTTACATTATTGGGTCAATAGCACAAGA
>BQNB010202242.1:0-10852 GCA_026074375.1 Tanacetum coccineum
TTTCTTTTTATAGCCATCCCTTGATTTTTTTTATGAAGACTATATTTAAAATAAGTTTATGAAAATTTCATTTAAAATTAATTTTAAAGTTATTTACATTATTAACTAATATGATTCTACTGTTTTAAAAAAAATTGATTTTTGTACAAGGTTCGTATTCTTTTATTTATAGGTCATGATACGTGTATTAATAAATAGGTGTCTCTTACGTCGATGGTACGTTTGTTGTGTCGATGGTTTGTTTTTCTTATCAATACATACATTAGGTTTAATTTTCTTTTGAGTTTTTATGATTTTTGAATCCTTACCAAAATTGGTACATGTAAAGCCTTGATATCTGTTCATAGTTGGTTCGATATTCGTGCATTACCCTATTCGATTTATCGTGGTCCTTCGAATTCGTTTGATGTTCGTACTATGTGATCTTAGAGTTGATGTCAGTTCACATCTTCTGAGTTGTGCCTATGTTATTGAAGTAGTGAAACGGATGAATTAAGTTGTTAGAATTAGAAGGTTCTCGTTTCACTATAGATCTAGCACCATTGGTTATGAGAGGGTTGATATAGTCGTATGAGAGAATTAGTTGTGAAGTATAAGGCTGAGAAAGTATGCCATGAGGAGATGGTTAAAATGCCTTTGGTGGTTTTGAAGGTGCTTGAGGTTCGTGGGGAAACAAACTAATGTGAATGCGCGGTCTCATAGGAGTATCGAAGTAGATGAGTAAAAAATATGTGATATACCTGTAGTATGTGAGTTCCCTAAAGTGTTTTATAAGGATTTAATAGGTTTACCCCTCGGCGTGAAGTAGAATTTCGTATAGAGTTAGTACGAGGAGCGACACCGATTGCGAAGGCCCGTGTCGTTTAATGCCTACAGAGATGAAAGAGTTGTTGGAATAGTTGCAAGAGCTGCAAGGTAAAGGTTTTAATCGAACTAGTTATTAGCTATGAGGAAGCACAAGTATTGTTTGTTAATACGTAGGATGGGTCATTTAGGATGTGCATAGATTATCGCGGGTTGAGTAAGATAGATCTTTATTCGGGCTGTCACCAAATGAGGGTGCACGAAGATTTGCACGAAGTCTTAGGAGGAGCACGACAAGGTCGAAGCAGAGTGATGAGGAAGTTTTTCGGAAATTGTAGGAACAATATGGCTAATGTATGATTTTGGCATACGGAAGGATTAGACAATTTCGTAGTAATGCGTGGAGCAAAGGTTAGGATGCTTGCTTAGACGAAGAGAGAAGGTGATTGCTTAAACGACATGACAACTGGAGATTCATGTAAAGAACAACACGACGCACATTATGGACTTAGGCGTGATGGTTTTGCTCAAAAATGATAGAGGCATTATGTGTACGAGCGTAAGACCTATTACGGATCATAAAATTCTCCAATACCATTTTCAAATCCAAAGGATTGAATCTGAGGCATAGACGATGGATGGAGTTATTTAGGGGTTGTTATTGCGAAAGCAAGTACCATCTGGGAAAGGGCGAACGTAATTGTTGATGCACAGAGTAGGAAATGAGGAGTGAAGCCAAGACAAGTTTAAGATATATTTACGACGATCCAAGCTGAGATTAGAGAGAAGATGTTAGTGGTATAGGTAGAGGCGTCCAAAGTAGAAAATGCGTCAACAGGGATGTCGCATGGCTTGGACTAACAAATGGAGAAAAGAGATGGTGGTGTTAGTAAGTATTAAGCGCGATTGGAAGTAGAAAATTTGCCTCAAAGGTCTTCAGGTTTGTTACTACAACCTGAGATACCCGATTGGAAGTGAGAAAAGGAAGGATTAACTACGGATAGTAAATCTAAGTTACCAAGATCGAGTAGTGGATGCGATGCGATGCGAGTGATAGTCGATAGACTAACTAAGAGTATAAGATGGAGTAGTTGGCAAGGTTGTATGTAGATGAGGCAGTTGCAAGACATGGAGTACACGTGTCGAGTATTCCTGATAAAGATGGAATGTATATTGAGGCTTTGGAAAGGGATGTAGAAGTCGTTAGGGACACGAGTAGATATGAGTACTTCCTACCATCTATAGAATGATGGTTAGAGTAAGCGTACTTTTTGGACATTGGAAAATATGTTTAGAGCTTGATTGAGAAATTTGGTAGTATTTAGGATACTCACTTTCCGTGAGGTGGGTTTTCCTATAAAGATAGTTATCATTTGAGTATTCAATGTGTTTTCATTGGAGGTATTGTATGGAAGAGGAGGTAGGGCGCCTGTTTTATAGGTTGAGATTGGAGAAGGTAAGATGTTTGGACTTGAGTTAGAGCTGGAGATGACTAAGGTAGTCGTGATTAAGGAAAGACTTGAGGAAGCTAAAGATCGTCAAAAGAGTTATGCTGATAATAGTCGCAAACCGTTAGAGTTTGAGGTTGGAAATCATGAATTGTTAAAGGTGACGCCATGGAAGGGCGTAGTTCGTTTTGGAAAGAAAGGTAAGTTAGTACCGAGGTGTGTAGAACCATTTAAGATCCTTGAAAGGATTGGTCCTGTAGTCTATCGGTTAAGAATGCCTGAGGAATTAAGTGGTGTACACGACACGTTTTAAATGTCGAACCTAAAGAAGTGTTTGGTGGATGCTAGTCTGCATATGCCATTGGATGAAATCAAGATCGACAAGACTTTTCGTTTTGTTAAGGAACCTATTGAGAATAGTGACCGTGAAGTTATGAGGTTAGAATGTAGCGGGATGGTGATAGTTAAGGTCTAGTTTTGGCTGGAAGTGAGGTCTTTGGGACTTCAGGTAAACTGAGTATCCACGCTTGTTCGTTGAGTAAGAGATCATTGGGAGTATTAGTTGGAGATGGGTACTTAGGGTTACTGATAGACCTTAGTACGCCTTTAAATGTTTTATGTGGTTGTGGTTAATGTTATAAATTGAATAAACTCAAAGTCGACCCGATTCTTTAAAAACGTTGGGCTTTGTAACAACTTATAACTTGGTTTCAAGACAGTTCTTGTTTGATGAGTTACGAGACCGGGTTGTAAATGACGTTGTTACGCAACTTAAGGTTTTTGAAGAGTTTCCTCGATGACATGTGAGGTTTAGGTAGTTGGATGTTTCTTTTCGTTTGGAGCGGTTATGCTGCTATGAGTACCCTTTTGTGGGCAGGCAAAATTGTTAGCAGTAAGACATCGTGTGAAAGTTTGTTAGAATTCTAAGCGTGGTCCCGAGTTCACTTGGGAGCGCGAAGATTTTATAAAGTCTAAGTACCCTCAGCTATTTGTTGATCGTGCTGATGAATCGACTAATTAAATCTCAAGACGAGATTTCCTAAAAGAGGGAATACTGTGACACCCGTGATTTGAGCAGGTTAGTTTAAACCTTTAGAAATGGCTAAGAGTTCATTTTTATATGTGTAAGTGTTGAGCTATGTGAATTTATGTGGGCTAAGTGAGTTAATTATGTGCTTGATATCATTTTAGGTGTATGGGAATCTCATTTTGAGTGTGTTTGAGTTTGGTGTTAAGTATTCCATTCGTTCACGTGTGGTGATAATGGATGTGAAAGACGTGTGCATGCATTGCTACGTCAATACTTGGTTTTAAGGATTAAGCGTTTATAGGAAGTGTGTGATATGGGAAAGGAATAATGTGGTTGAAATATGGAAGTTGGTAGTAAACTTTTCATATATAGAAAGTGAATTTGGAAATGAAAAGTTATTTTTAGAAAGGTATTGAAGGTAATTAATTAACTAATAAAAGATTAAAAAAATATTTTTTTATACATGAATAGTAAATACGAATTTTAGGTATAGGAAAATATATAAAAAAATTAATTAATTAAAAAGGGAGGTGATTGGATCGGTTTAAAGAAAGAAAAAGAAAAAAAAAGGAAACAAATCTGATTACCCTATTGCTTGTTCGGCCGATCCCAAGAGAAAAAGAAGGAGAAAAAAAATTAGGGTTTTGATTTTGTGAAGGAAACAAGCTTTAAGGTATGTTTAGTTTTTCTTAATTAGTTTAATCATTGATTTAATTCATGTAACAAGAGTTATGGTGGATCTAGGGTTTCATAATATTCTGTAAATTAAAGTTTATAATCTAATTAGGGTTCTTAGTAATCAATTAGATGCGAGTTGGTGTAATCGTTAGGGTTTAGATCGCGTTAGAACTTGATTTAGGTTTGAGCAGAATTTAGGGCTGTGTTGTTTCATGAATATTAGAGGGTTAGAAGCATGAATTGATATGATTCCGGTGCCTATGATGAAGCTCAGTGAGTCTAGTTTCCATAACATCCGGCCTCGAAAGTTTTTAAGGTCGGGAAGTCATTCAAATGTTGGTTACAAGAAAGGTTGTTAAAGCAGTAAATTCGGGTCAGATTACGAGGTGTAAAACCCCCACTTAAAATTCGAATTAGGATTAGCCAACCTACAAGAGTTTAGTTCTATGTGTTTATTAAAATTCCCCCAAAGTAGAGCTCTTCTATAGTTGGATAGTCTAAGTATGGTTTATAGGGTCCAAATTTTTAGTGTTCGTTCAGATTCCGAAATTGAGTAGTTAAGTTTCATTTTAATTGGGGCCTTAAGTGGGAAAATAAAATTAGTAGAAAAAATTATGGGAGATTATAAAATCTTGTATTGACCGGGAATTTTTGTAAAATTTATTATAAGGTTCATTAGGTTTTGTGGTTTAGAAAATGGTAAAGTGACACTAAAATTCTGCGTTTTCGGGTAAATTGTTGAACATTGAAAAAGTATGTAAACGAATTGGTAAATGTTGGGCATGGTGTCGGGGTGACCCATGAGGGTAAATAAACACCTTAGACATCCATCATATGATTGTTACATGTGCTTAAGCTTTTGGCTTAGTAGCGTGTAACACGTGTTATTTTGTTGTTTAGCTTTGTGCGAGGATTTTGGGAATTGCTTTAGCACCAGGTGAGTTTCATAGCCCCTTTTTCTTATGTTTTCTTGGGGTGAAAATGATGCTATGAGTTTAAATGTTTTAGTTACTGTGATAATGTGTTTTAAATGAGGCATGGGCTATACGAGACTATTGTATGTTATGTGCTACTTGCTAATATGATATGGATTGTTATGCTTGAGCGTGGCCGTCTCAAGGCATTGATGGATTGTTAGAAGTGAGCGTGATCATCCCATTGTTGTGGATTGTTAATAGTGAGCGCGATCATCTTATTGTTGTGGATTGTTAATAGTGAGCGTAATTGTCTCATTGTTATGGATAAGGATATGTTTGTGATGTTTGAGCGTGAGCGTCTCAATGTGGGTTTGAGGTGATTGCATGTAGCTTGTATGAAAGTTCTTGTCTATGTTCTGATATGCAATGTTTTATTTATCACAGTGATTTCAAAGTGAGTTATTGACGTGTCTTAAACCTATGACTCTCACCAACATTATGTTGACATTTAAGCATCATTTTCAGGTGAACATCATGGGGATAAGATAGAGAGAAGTGCTAGAAAGAGACCCCAGAAGGATGTAATGGAGTTTATTGCTTTTATTTATGTCTCTGAATATTTATTGTATTGAATTGTAGTGGATACTTGTTGCATGTTCTTTCTATTGGCCCGAGAAAGAACTTTGTTTCATCAATAAAGACGCCTTTTGGATTTGGATTAGTTTTATGGGTATTGTTATGACACTACTTTGCTTATTTATTGCATGTAGAATTCTCTTTATAGACGCCATTGTGTTGTGATGATATCCTGATGTTACGCCTCGCGTTTCCGCCTTGGCGGGGTGTGACAAGTGAGTTGTGGTGGTTGTTGTGATGAAGATGATTCAGAAGCCATTGTTGTTTAAAGAAAAAAGATTTTGCTTCGTTTGATGAAAACCTTTTTTTGTTGTGGTAAGAAATATAAACAAGTGTGTGTTTTAAGGTTTTTAGTTGAAAAGTGATGTGTGTGTGTGTGTGTGTGAAAAGTAAATAGTTTATACCATTAAGATGTTTTATATTTTGAAAAATAAAAATCGTTTGGTCCGCATTAAATGCGTAGTGGTAAAACTGTCACAAAATGTGGGTCCCTTGCCCCTTCGTGCATTGTAAAATCCCCATTATAATTGGAGGCAAAGTAGGTAACCTTTTTAGAGAATATCTGAATTAAATATGAGAATGTTTGTCTTTCAACTTAATAGTTACATTTAAGTTACCTTAAAAACATTTAATATTCAAGTCAGAGGATCACTTAAAGCCTTTTTCTTATCAGGGACCTCTTTTTTAATATTGAGCATACCCAACTCAGCGACCAATCTAGTAAAGCTAGGCTCAGCTAGTGGTTTTGTAAAAATGTCAGCTAGTTGCAATTCAGTGGGTACAAAATGAAGCTCAATATCACCTTTTAAAATGTGGTCCCTGATGAAGTGATACCTGATATCATCAATATGTTTAGTCTTGAATGCACATGTGATTGTTTGAATAATGGGCAAATGGACTTGTATTATCATAGATTATGGGTACCTTGTCATAGAGAACATCATAGTCAGCCAGTTGACTTTTGATCCAGAGGACTTGAGCACAGCATCCAGCAGCAGCGACATACTCAGCTTCAGCTGATGACATATCCACTGAGCTTTGCTTCTTTGCACTCCAACAACTAAACTTTTCCAACAAGTATTTGGACAACCCTCTTTGAGTGGTACTCCTTTTTGTCTAGGTTACATCCAGTGTAGTTTAAGTCTGAATATGCTTCCAAATCAAAGTCTGATCCTTTTAGATACCAGAGGCCTAGATTAAGAGTTCTTTTCAGATACCTAAAAATTCGTTTTACAACTACAAGGAGGGATTCCTTGGGGTTAGCTTGGTACCTAGCACAAAGACATGTGGAGAATTAGATATCAGGTCTGCTAGTTGTAAGATACATCAGTGACCCTATCATATCATTAAACAAAGTCTCACTAACAGAGACCCCTAATTTATTAGGGCCCAAATTGTTTGGAGGAAGCATAAGGCATTTCATGATTTGGCACTATCAGCTAGATCATACTTTTTGAGTAAATCGTTAACATATTTTTCTTGACAAATAGAGATTCCTTTGAAATCATGTTTTATTTAAATGCCCAAAAATAAGCTAATTCACCCATCATACTCATTTCATACTTTTTGGTCATTAACTTAGCAAATTGTTAACTAAGTTTAACACTGGTTAACATAAGAATTAAATGTGAGCGAAAATAGTCAAAGAAACTCTAAAAACGAATCTAAAACCTATAGATCTGCATCACATTTTTCTAATCAATTCTTGTACTTGTACTTGGTAGATTTGCATCACATTTTTCTAATCAATTCTTGTGCGCCATGTGGATTTTATTTTCTTTAATTTTAGATTTGCTTGAGGGCAAGCAAAGTTTAAGTGTGAGGAATTTGATAACGCTCAGATTGAGTATGTTTTTAGAAGCATTATCATGGTTTTTGTACATGTTATTTGGTTAATTTAATATGCTTTTGCTACTAATATTGCACAAAGTTGGATTTATATGTTTGTAGCTACCCAAGATTAAAGAAGTGAAGAAAAGACCAAGAAAAGAGAGAAAAACGAAGATATGTGCATGTACGAAGAATCCTTCGTAAAGATCAAGTTCGAGAAGCTTTTAAAGAGAAAACGAGTCAACCATACAAGCTTCTAAGGCCCAAGATAGAGCTTAAATGAAGTTATATTGAAGTATAATGACCCACGACCAAGCACAACTAAAACGGGAAGCTTAAACGCAAAATTGAAGAATTTGTATTTTGGTACGTGTGGCCAGCCGCAAGGCTGGACGATGTAAACCAGCCGCCAGGGTAGGGCTTCGCTGACTTTTCCAAGTTTCATTAATACACCCATTTAAGTGCTCTAACTTCCCAAGTCCGATCAAGTCTCTATAATAACTCATTTACCAGCTGTTTTATGACACTTTGTACCCAAGTTTTATGCTTGGAGGCCAAGGACACTTTCTTCTATAAATACAAGCCTTATACCTTAGTTTTCCATATGAAAACTCACCTCCTTCACCCAAGGATGAATTTTCTCGCCATTATCACTCCCAA
Source organism: Tanacetum coccineum (assembly GCA_026074375.1). Taxonomy (NCBI): domain Eukaryota; kingdom Viridiplantae; phylum Streptophyta; class Magnoliopsida; order Asterales; family Asteraceae; genus Tanacetum; species Tanacetum coccineum. The sequence goes on from BQNB010202242.1 coordinate 8,004, forward strand.
AAGACCACAACCTTCTGCCAAATTCATGGGGTTTGCTCAGGGCTGAAGAAAGTGTTTTGACATGATTTTTAGGGTTGTTTAGAGGCGTTTAGTTGATTGGAGGCTTGTAGGATGCTCTAATCCTTCATCCTTACCTATTGTAATCATACTTGGGTAACTTATTTTTATGTTTTCAGAATGTTTATGTTTGATATGATTAACTTTGTGTTTTGTTGAAATAATCATGGAGTAGTTTTGTTTATTTGTTTGGAGTGATGTAATATGGAGTGTTTGGTATTTTGCAATATTGATTTATGGTTTTGCTTATAAGTTTGACTGAATTGATCTTTGTCTAATCAATTTGTTGGTAAATCATAATCGGATCTATAGGTCGAAAGGATTTCTTGTTATGAATATACAAGTTATTTGGATTCATAAAGGTTTAATCTAGAGTATAGGTCGAAAGGGCTCTTATGAACTAATTGGTAAAATCATCTTTCTAGAAAATGGCTTGTAATGAATCGGTTTATAATAATTATCATAGGTCGAAAGGGTTCGTTAATCTAAACCGTGTTATATACAATTTCATGATATTACCCATTGATTGGAATTGTGTGACTTTGATTTGTTGCTATTGATTAAGTATCAACTTGATATTCCAACACTCCATTAATATGAATACTAGTTCCAAACAAGTAGTTTTAGTTATATTGATTTCATTCTCGTTAGTCTTCATGTTATTTGTTGCTTATATGGTATTGTGGGACGTGACAACCATTATACCACCCGTGTTACTTATTACTTAGATTCTTCATAATTGAAAACACCCAAATCCTAGTGAACGACCTCGGATTACCACACCAAGCTAGCTACATACAAAAGGGTCACACTTGCCCGTGTGTTCTTTGCTTATTTAGTAATTCGTGTATTAAATTTAAAACTAGTAGTCGCGAGACACATCACTCACAAACCTACTTCTTATCTTGAATAACTTCTTGAAGTCTCTTACCGCCATGGCGTACTCTTCGTCTTCACTACCGAAAGTCGAACATTCTTCATCACTAGATTCCTTTTTAGCCTTTAAAGCAAGAGATTTTCTTTCTCCCTTAGCTTTGACTATTTCAGAATCTTTCTTGATGATCATCTCATGAACTTTTAGGTTCCTGATGAGTTCATCAAGAGATAGTGATGTCAAGTCTTTCGACTCTTCAATCGTCGTGACCTTTGCTCTCCATTTAGGATGTAGAGCCCTAAGAAACTTTCTAACATAGTTCTTGCTAGAGCAACCTTCATCAAGAGCTTTTAGACTAGTAATAATGGTATTAAATCTAGCGAAAGCACTATCTATAGATTCATCTTCGGAAATGACGAATTGTTCATATTGTTGTACCAAAAGGTAAATCTTGTTATCTTTGACTTGGTTATTACCTTGATGGGTGATTAACAAAGTTTTCCAAATTTCTTTTGCCATATTACACATGAAAATTCTTTCATATTCTTTTCTTGGCAAAGCATTGTAAATAACCATTTTGGCTTTCGTTATTTTTTGCAAGCCTCTTTTAAGATCATCACTTTGTTTTTCAAAAGGGACAACCTCATCTAATTTGGTTTATGGATTTTGTTCAATAGGTTGAAAATCACCGTTGGTAATAACATGCCAAAGATCAAGATCTTTTGATTTTACATATGTTTCGAATCTATTTTTCCAATAAATAAAACTATCGCTTTCGAAAAGTGGTGGTCTTTGCATAGGTTGCCCTTATAGATATTTTTCAGAATCCATAGATCGATCCAAGCTTTAAAATACAATATATTTTAAAAATACTGAGTGACATCGGCTTCTGATATCAATTGTGGAAACTAGTAGGGGGGGTTGTATAGTTTACCGATTAATTGGCGTTTTAAAATTTTGCTTCTAAAATTGTTAGATTCGAGTATATGTTAAATCAGTCAACAATTTAAACCTAGAATATATCTAACTAATCACAATCGCAATACTAACAATAAATTAGAAACGTAAACAATATAAAGAAAGTAAAGGATAGAACGATCAAACCAAGACACCAAGATTTATAGTGCTTCGGCTACGAAGCTCCTTTTCGACCTACTCCACTCCCGGAGTATCCGACTCGAGATTTCACTATGTCAACAAGCTCCCTTTTAGGCGGAGAAAACCGTTTACATGTCGCTTACGTTGTTTTCCGACACCAAGCTAAATGTCGAGTCATAATCTTAGCTAGAACCAATCTACCACTTCACCAATGTATTTTAAGGACTAAAATACAAACCGACACACGATCAACACAATTGGATTTATACACTATCCGATTTTACACACAAACACAAAATCAAGAAATTCGAGGTTTGGATCTTAGAAGAAGAGAGGAGAAATCACTAATCTATAACACTTTGTTTCTTGGCGAATACGAGTGTTCTTCTCTTGCACTTGATAGAGGAATGAAGAAGGTAGAAGATGAGATTGGATCACTTGAAACAAGATTAAACTATGTTAGTGATCAAGAGATTTAGAGCGAGAAAGAAGGTTTTAGTAAGAGAAATAGATCTGAAAAATTCATGCAAAGAGGTCTAAAAATCTGCAGGGAATAGTGCAGTATTTATAGCAAGGAAAACCCAATGTCTCCTGTGGGCGGTCCCGACGGTCCCAAATATATCTGGGGGCCGTCCTGCCTATCAGGGGGCCACCCTAGGTAGACGCTCATTTTTTTATCTTTTAGCGAGGAATGTTAAATCTGGCGTGGAACCTTTCATTTTGGAGGAAAAACCAGATTTGAATTTTTGTAATTAAATAACACATTTCTTTTATATATTAAAAATATTTTGTATATTTTTTTTGTAAAAATACTTTTGTA
>BQNB010202245.1:0-10852 GCA_026074375.1 Tanacetum coccineum
TGCATGTAGATATTTCCATAGGGGTCAGTCAAACGAATCTCGGTTTTCCACTGCCCAGTTGCTAGCTCAGGGTTAGAATAGCACATTTTGTAATCAGGTTTCCATTCAACATCTCTTAGTTTAGCAGGGAGTGATCCTAGGAAACTTACAGCCTTTTTCCACACGCTGATTTTTCTAAATGGGTTTATTAATAATTCAAGAGTTGACAAGGTTATGTTTTCTGCAGGGTTGGTATTGTTTTGGTATCCAATTGGTCTAGAGTTGTGAATTGGTGTTCCCATATCATTCCTCTTAATCACATAGTCTTCTTCGTCATCTGAGTCGCTCTCAGCAATTCTGATCTAGCTGCTCTAAAGGTTTGACGAGTGAGTCCATCCAAAGTAGTTAATATCCTGTTTGGAATGTCAATGTTGCCTCCAATTGTATCAAGGAATCCACGACCCACCACGATAGGTGCGTCCTGGTCTATAGGTATTTCCAAAATCAAGAATTTGGCAGACAGAGTGGTGAATCCAACTTGACATAGTACATTTACTAGCCGACCAGTTACTTCAGCTTTTGTATAATTAATCATTGTTATGTTTCTTTCTTCTTGCATGATATCATCTCTGCCCAACTGTTCGTAGATTCTGTATAGCATGGTGTTAGTGTCAGATCCTGTATCAGCGAGAGCGTTTTCATTGATTAGACCCTCCAGCCTAATTAGAAATAAGAATGCCCCTGGATCTTTCTTTTCCTTAAGCATCTGTCCTTTCACTTTTACCATTGCTCTTTCTTCTTCTAGTTTAATCTTTCCATCTAATTTGACTTTGTCGGCCTAGATTTCGTCTAACAACTTTCTGTATTTGTCACTATAGGCCAATGTTTCTATTACCGGCCTCACTTCTTTAGCATTTCATACCTCATATGATACGGTGGGCAAGATGCCATCTTCATTTCTGCTTCTTCTGGGTTAACGGTGTTCCAAGAATGGAGATGGTCTAGCACCATCATAAAGTACATGATGGTTTTCTCTTATTTTCTTTTTTATTCCTACTTCCCTTCCCCATTTTGCCATCCATTGGTGGAGACAACCTCCGGTTCTCTGTCTGTGGTACCTCCTCAAGTCAAAGTAAGCAACGTTTCTTAGTTATCAGGGTTTAGGTTCCCTTCTCATAATGCTTAAAAGAAAAGGGTCAAAGTCACGGTTGTTTATAATAGTGCCTTCCTTGAAGGTTTAATATTGCATTGCCAGACGCAAGAATGATCTTTCGAAATTAATCCTAGCTCAAATTAGTCCTCTTCAAGATTTATGATGAATTAAACAAAGTAAAAATCTCCCCACGTAGTTAACACCATCAATCTTTCTTAACCAACTCTTTCCTTCCTAATTTCATACTCAAGACAACGGTTAACTGCGTATTCGTTTGCAGATTAATTTGTCGTTCTTTTCTAAATTGATCATCTCAATCTGATGCATAATACCATTCACAAAACATTGTGCAACTATACCGATCACTATCCTCTTCAGTGTCCATTTTGTGAAAGACCAAAGTTCAGGTCTTTATTTACTCCACTTCTTGCCTGTATCTTTGTATAAGGTGAATCCCAATCTCCTGACCCCTCGTTTTCAGTCTTAGAGATTTTAATTAACTCCTTCCCTAGACACATCTTTCCATTTCTCGACGGGGCGTGGCCCTTATTACTTTTAAAACTATATGATATCAAAATAACAATTCAGTGAGGTTAGTTAGAGCAATATTGATCAAATTTCTTACACTTACATAATATTAATAAGCACATAGCAATCTTCATTCAAAACAATCCTTTTGCAAAATATGCTTTTTTGGTATTCTGATTTGGTTCAGAAAGAAAAGTGTGCGGTTTTTTGGAAAAGTGCGGCGCACTTCATGAACAATCAATAATCCTTCTTTATTTTCCAGAAACACACGGGCACTATGTACGGAGTGCGGCGCACATTCTGGAAATCTCATTTTAATTTTTGTTGTATTCTTTTTTGCATACTTTATAAAAAAAGACTTAATCTGCTATCATGAATTTCTTCAGAAGGTTATTTAACACATAAGAAACATAAGCTATTATGTAGAAATTAACCAAATAGAAAATATTTTTTGCTTTTTCATTTTTAAACACATAAATTTTATATATATATTTAACTATTATCAATATTAGAATATATTCCTCATTCAAAAAGTAAATTACTGATTATGGAGTTCTTTAGGTTTTTGGTTATGGGTGGGGGGGGATCAAGTTACTTTTAATTCCAACTTCTTTTTTCAATTAACTAGCAAAGTGCGGAGATACTTTGGGGCAAGTGCGGCGCAGACTTACTGAAGACCGTTACAATAAAATGGTTCGTTTGCCAAAAAAACGGTACAGACGTTTTTTAAAATTTAGGTTTGTAATATTAAAATGACTTTATCGAAAAAAATGTTTTCAATCCCTGGCAACGGTGCCAAAAACTTTGATGTGTTTCAAAAGATTTGAATTTATAAGACTAAAAATACGGACAAGTTATATGAAGAACACAACGGGTACGTATAACCTCGTTTGTAATATTAGTATTGTAGGTAAGTCAGGTCGTTCCACAGGAGATTGGAAATTCTAAGACAAAGTCGATAATATTACGAAAAAGGATTATCTTATAGATTGTCACTGGTCTAAAGATAATGGTCTAATTCAATGATTAAAAGGACATGTTTGGTTAAGGAACAAGAAATATTATAGATAAACTTGAGTAGATGAATGATTCACGAATGTAGTTATAATCGATTTAAGAATGTTTAGTTGCTTAAAAAGATCTTCTATTGTTCATAATGAAAAATCCTTTCGGCCTTTATCTTTAATTATGAAAATGCTTTAAGTGTGATCCGTGTTTGATGATGATTAATATAAGCTTGCTAAACCAAGTTCGTTAGACATGTGGTTTAGCGTTAAACCCTTTTGTACTTAGGTTAATTTTCGTTTACTTAGCCAATCCTCACAAGGCTAAGGTCTAGTTGTTACAGACAGACAACATGGAAATCAACCACTTAACCGGAGTCTTTCGACCTATATCCGGGATAAGTGGTGACCAAACGAAAATTAAAGAGTCTAAGTTCAAAAACATCAAGCTTATAGTATTCATATCAAAAGTTCATTCAAAGAGTCAAGTTTGATCCATAATATCCATAAAATTAACCTAACAAACATGTTATTTACTCAACATACTCATGATATCAAAATTTCTAACCAAGTACTGTATAAATCCAAAATTTCATATTATAAGGGGTTGGAAACTGTTTTTACCAAATTTAAATAACAAAAAGTTCCAATCTAACCAATTCCTTCTAAGAACAGAGATAACAACTTACACTGCACTCTAAACTTCTGAGTGTAAAGGACACTTCACTTGCTCTTCTCAAACCCCGGAAAAAAGATGAAGATTGAAGGTTTACCCTTCAAATCTCCTAAGAACTTCTCTAACTCTGGAAATGATGGTGTGTGTTGATGAACTGAATCATTGTCGTTGTGAATGAAGATTTTTCACTCCAAATACGTGTTCAATTTTACGTGATGATTGGGACATTCAAGAGTCTGCATAATTGATGATTTTTTGTAACTGACGTAGATAAGTGCGCCGCACATCCCTAATTAAATGACCTTTGCATTAAAACACCACCTGACACAGTGCGCCGCACTTGATAATAAAACCGGTGCACTTGTGCCTTTTTACATCAGCAGTCCTTTTTCTAGATCCTTGTTTTGAACAAAAATATTAGTTGTAAGTAACCCAATACTTATACGTTAAGGTCCTCCCTTCCCATATTTGCCTGAAACAATATTTACATAACAAACGACCAATTCTTGCAATATTTATTGCGTTAGTACATATATTTCTCGCATTTCTAAAGGATATTTTATGTATATTTAGAGCGTTATCAAACGTCATTTGGGTTATTAGCCATGGCAGAAAATAAGAAAATAGAATTAAAATTTGATTAAGGAGAATTATTGTTTATGAAACTAAGAGACCTTGATTTATCTCTATATATAAGTTGTAATTTTTGGACATGTGCATTCATTAATCATATAATGTCTGAAAAAGGAGCTGAATTGTCACTCATGTCATATAATGTGTTAAATTTTGAGAGATAAACAACACTGTCATTGATTAGTCTTATCATTGATGTCACAAATCGCTTAAATGGTTAAGCGATAAACAAAATTTTCATTGTCTAGTCTTATCTGCTGCAGTAAAAAATAGTTGAATTGTGTCATAATCAAAATTTCCATTGATTACTAAATTAACATTATTCATTCAAAGCAATTCAAATAAGAAAACAACAAGTTACTTTGTAGACGTCCAACCTTATTCTTATGAAATGAAAACATAAAAAAGACAACAAACAACTACAAACATGGTTGGCATAGTACTTTTTGAAGCTACATGATTTTAGGTTCTATATTGCCCTGTAATTGTCAATGAATTTTTGCTTTTCAGCAATGCTTCTCAATAATTCGTCTCTTGTTGTCCTCAAGTTGTGTGTGATACGTATATCTGACTCATGGGTCATTAGCAAAGCATGTAAACCACAGCTATTAAGGCTCGTTAATGGCATAGCATGCAACATCGCCATATGGATTTCACGAATACGTATTTGCTCAGCAACACGAGTCAATTCACACGACAACTTATTTGCAAGTGTGACCTCAGCTTGTAGTTCTGTTTGTAGTCTTTTAAGAAGTCGTAAAGGCCCATGTAAAGCCCGACAATGTATACTTAGCAAGACGAGGAATAGGACGATTTTGGGCCGCATACAATTTTTCCGCACGTACTTCGTTCACATTTTCTAACTAGTCGTACAATTGAGCCCAGACTAACGAACCCCAAGGATAAATTTCCCAATTTTTTTTATCATCTGTTAACCTCAACCACTAATCCGGGATATTATGTGCTAGCTGACCACCGAATAATACCAAATGCAAAACAGCTAACTGACAACCGGAAACAGCATCCTCATTATGCAGGTTATCAAACTCTTCACCATTAATAATATCTACTAACATTTGACCAGTTACATGCCCACCATCTGTATCTGAGTCAAACAATAGTCTCCTAAACGGAATAAGCCCCACTTTATAGCGATCACTAAATTTCGAACCAAACCTTAATCCTGTTATGAGGCAAAACTCCTCCCGCACAAATTCTATGTAATGACCATTTACATGGTAAGTAAGAGGAACGACAACTGTGTCTTCAGGTGACCTCTTAACTTGCCGAAAAGTCATAAAATGTATTAACACACAATTCTCTTGAGAATCATCTAAATCTAACAACCAACCAAAACACGTGTTCCTAAATAATTCTTCTCTAGGAGTGTTCCTAAATTTTGTTCTAATCAATTTAATCAACTTTAGCTTACTTCTACACGTCAAAGTCACAGGTTCATCCTAAAAAAACATAATAGTATATATTACTACACACATATATATAACAAAAAAACACTAACAACACACAAAAAATTTTACCTCGTAATTCTTCATATTCACCACCACAACACCACTACCAAATAACAACCACCGCAACACAACAGCACCACACCACCACCACAACACCACACCACCACCACAGCACCACACCACCACCACCACAGCACCACCACCACCACCACCACTTTTTTTTCTACTACTTTACTTAGTAACACTTAAACTGGTGATATCAAAATAAAAAACAAGCGAACCAACTAAAACCACATGTAATAGTCATTTCAACGGTCATCGAGTTGTGTTCACAAGCACCGTGTCGCTCTTTGAAAATTATTACATCTCGCCAAAAAAGTCAGGCGACATTGGACAATGGGCCCATCTGACAATGGGCCCCTCTTGATTTAATCTTTGATTTGTAGTGTATTGGTTTGTTGATACGTGGTATCTCGCTCAAAAATTATATCCCTCTTAAAAATTCAAGCGACATCTTTGTCTATTTTGGATATTTATAAAAAATTTTCCTCTGCAAACAATAAGGGTGAAAAAGTGTTCGCTGCGGTAATTTTCACATAAGTTAAATACAGTAGTAAATAAACTTTAATGCTAATTCTATAAGAGCTAAGCTAATTTGGACAAGGTGATAAGTTAAATACAGTAGTAAATAATCTTTAATGCTAATTCTATAAGATTCCATCATATTCGTTGTGACTCTTCTTTTTTTTACAAACCAACTAACATATCATCTAATACTTAAATCTTAAAAACCTGAATGTTTATTATGACTGGTTAAATTCACTTACAGTAATCAGTATATGTATCAGTATAGTTTTTTATTTTTTGACTTTAATTCATAGTTACATGTAATTAGGCCTAATCAAATGCTAAACATAGTCAAAGTTTTGGTCAAAGGAATTGGGGAGAACATATCTTCCCCAAAACCTTGGCGGGAAAAACGAAGGAAATTATTGGATATAATGGAGAGGCGGGGAAAACTCAAAGAGCGACCAACTGGTCAGAGAGGAATTGCCCTCATCAAATCTTTTGGTCAAAATTTCAATGTGAGTTAGCTTCGCACAATGACTAAAAGTGAGACTTTTTGTTGTTGAGTGGTTTTTGGCGTTTTTATTGTAGTGATAAGGTTAAGCCAACTTTTTAGTGACTAAGTTGTACGTCACGATCACTTTCGTTATTTGCACCAAATGGAACTCAGATTTAAGATCTCTTATATGTTATCAAAACTTGAACACATTGAGTTAAATAGTAACAGTAAATGTTGATACAGAAGTTAGGCCGGGTCTTGTTTAATCCGAATAGGCAACTATTCGACTATTCGGGTATGTCGCACCTTGTTCTTGTATCAAGTGAACTTTGAAGAACCATGCACAAGAAATGAAACACCGTTAACCTTATCATGGGAGCGGATCCCACGATTGGATCGGTGAGGTCACTGTATATAGCCTTTAGGGAGTAATCGAATGTATTAGGTATTTTTTTTTTGTAAGATACCAATATTGATGACAATTTGCGTTCCTTTATAGGCTAAATAACCTTAGGGTATCTATATCTTTTGGCCCAAGAACACGTCCAATATATAGAGGATCAAAATTGAATTATCCTACCATATTTAAATATGTTGTGTATATCTCTTATTTATATTAGGTTTTACCTTCTCCAATTATAGTCATTACAGATACCGCGGCGACGAACCATGTGCTGCAACCGCGGACCTATAGGTCCAAGTGGTCATGACAGCGACGTGTGGGCCGAAGGCCCATCGTTAACTACCAAGCCCATAATAGTATGAATGGGCCGGGCCGGTCCATACTATACGTCATCATGTCCCCCCAGTCTAGGAGACGTGGCCGCGGTCAGGACCGCGGTCACGGTTGCTAGACTACCAAATACCTCGAATCTTCCTGGAAACGCTTAATCTTCTAAACCGTATGTTGAGCCTCGTCGCGCAATAATAGGACCCATTTATCAAGAAACGGCGAAAACGGCTGAATGATGGGACGCGTGGGCCCATAACTTGTTTCTACTCTTCCTACTCAATCTAACCCATCCAAAAAGTTAGTGGAGGACACATGTCAATCATCCAACTAGGCACAACTGTCGAGGACATAGTATAAATAGGGCAAGCGACCACTGTGTATGTTTCCACATCTTTCAAATCAAACCGCCATTTTTACATATACAGTTGCACAAGTCACTTATTCCCACGGAATCCCATCACCGTAGGTTAGTACACCACGCCCCTTTTTGAAACTAACTAAAAATGGGTAGGGTTACAATACAACTTGAGGAAGCCGTATCAACCATCTCCCAAGAGTATCTTCTAGAGTTCACTTCGTGGTGGGGGGGGGGGGGGGGGGGGGGGGGGGGGGGGGGGGGGGGGGGGGGGGCGGGGGGGGGGGGGGGGGGGGGGGGGGGTATGGTTATAACAGAGAGCTTGCATCCTTAGTTGCTGGGCCCAGAAGGAACCCATCATGGAGTTTCCGGAGGGCAAAGTCGATGTTTACACCAAGTTTTTCGAATTTGCAAACTTTTGTATCCCCATTTCACAATTCCTCTTCGACATCCTTGGTCATTACCAAATTCATCTTTCATAATTGTCAGTGATAGGCGCAGCCAAAGTGAGTCACTTTGAAATCAACTGCCGCGTCCTAAACATAATTCCCACACTGAATTTATTTTGTGTTTTCTACGTTCCTTCCTACAACTCGGGATGGATGTCCTTTAGCAAACGACCGGGGAAGAACACCCCACAGTGTTATACAAAGCCCCTTGACTCCCTGAAGAACTGGAACAATCGATTCTTCTGGGTAGACGAGAGAATATTCCCCACCGTCGTGGAATGGCGCACAAACGCCCCAAAGGATGGGATGCCATCAGCAGACTCCTATTCCGCGGCGGACGTAACGACATTGAACACACACCGTACCCCTATCCAAAAACAACCAGAAGCCCTATTATGCCTAGTAGGGCTGAGTCGGAGCTACTTTCTGGGGGACGACGTGTACCCCACATTCCTCTATGACGATGACCGGGGTGGGTGTTTATAAACTGTCTTTACCTCTCACATATTCATGAAAATATACTAACAATTCCTGTGTGAATGCAGATATGGACTTGTTCAACTTGATCAGTGCCCCGAATCCTACCAAGGTGAAGACCGAGACTCAACCTCGCGCCACCAATGAGGTGCCACTACTGACTACCACTGCAAGCCATGTGATAGATATGGAGGACCTGACTGTGGTGTCCGGATCCTCAAGGACACCTTCTGCCCTAGAGAAATCGCCGCTTGATTTTGCCAATGAAAATCCACCCCCATTAATTACTGAGAGGGACAGGATGAAAGATCAAGTCCAGGATAGATTGTCGTCTGAAATCCTACCTAGAGAAAATCCAACGACCATGGAGGTCGTTCTGCAACCAGATCTGGAGAGAAAAGTGGCCGCCATGGGGCCCCCTATGAACAAAAGGCGCCGTAAAAGGGGCAATGATGAGGCGGACACAAATGCACCGCCCAAGGTGTTGAGGAAGGATCATGCTGCCTTTAGCCCTGCACAGAGTACCCTCGGAGGGAAATCCTTAGCTTCAATGGGATTAGAAGTGGGCTCCACCTTCGTCACACCTGCTACACAAGAGACTCTTCATAATGCGAAGAGCATGAGCGATCCAGATCCGCTATCTTATGCGAAACCGCAACCGCACCCCCAGCGAGACGTTGCCCAGTAAGTGATCCGGTCTTAACATTTTCTTTGTTTTATATTATTATTATTTTTGTTGTTTTTCCACAAGTGTAGTCATACTAACAAATCACATGTGCCTCATAATGTGAATGCAGGTCTTCCAAGAAAACGGCCACCGAGATTCCCACCGGAAATGTTGCTACCATGGAGGTGCAAGGCCAGATTTTTTCGAAGAGTCTAGAGTCAGGGAAATCGGCCTCCTTCCCGTCCGTGGACGGGTCTCCAGGAGGTATCTATCAGCTAGAGTAGGGCGGGACCAACAACTGCCGCCTGGACACCCCTGACGCGTGCCAAGACATGGTAGATCACATAGTACCGCTGAGGTACTTCTCTGAATTGCGCCACTTGCCCAATACTGACTTTCTGAGCCAGTATAATATAAACCTGGCGCGGCAGGTGGCTATGGGTTCTCAACTGAGGCTAAGATTTGAACAAGAGGTCAAATTACTAAAGAAGGCCAAAGCCAAGATAGCCAGACAAGATCAAAGGATCCAAGCGAAGGAGGAAGAGATAAAAAAGATAGATCAAGAAATTAAATCCCTCAAGGCTGTGGAAGCGAAAGTGCACGGCCTTCATAATCAGACAAAGAACTTAGAGGCCCTGCTTGAGGCCGAGGTAGACATGAAGAAAGCCGCAAAGGCTAAGAATGCGAAACTAACTAAGGAATTGGAAAGCCTTCGCGTCCAGTTCCCGGACCTCCAAGTTAGCAACAATCAGCTATCCCAGCAGGTATTTAACCTTCAAGCACAAGTCACGGGTAAGGAAAAAATAAAAGCCGCCTTTGAAGAAATCAAAAAATATAAAGATGACAAGGTTGAACAGCGCTGTGCAGAGATGGATGCACGTCTAGATAAATTAAGTGTGGATTTTAACGAGGAGTTATATCCGCACATGTTGACAGTGATCGCGGGTCATCGCTGGGTCATTGGGCCTAGCCGTTATGAAGTGTTCTGAGTCCCTAGATCTAAGGCAGGCATTTGCTGATGTTGTGTCTGCAGGACTTGTTAAAGGTATGAACGAAGGTCTAAAACACGGTATAGAGCATGGGAAGGCCGGCCGAGACTTAGCGACTATTGAAGCATATGACCCCGAGGCCGATATCAAGTATGTCAAGGCCCTCAAAGACCTAAAGGATCTGAAGTACCCGTTGGTGGATCAGCTGGAGGGATTGAAGGATGCCCCTATGGAGTTAATCATCGCATCTTTACACTTAGAGAGTGATTCTGGAGAAGATGCCCCCTAGTGGATTCGTGAACTTCGCCCTAGCTCCTCCCAACTAAAGATACCCGTATACCCTGAGGTACGTGACCCTAGAGATCCTTGGGCATTCAAAGAAGAGATGCTATTAGAAGATGTCATTGCGGCTAACATAAGTCGGGCTAAAAAAAGAAGAATTGCAGGGTGGTTTGTCGCACCCATGGGATTGGTTCCGCTCATAATGCCAGATCTGATGGCATCCCCGTATCCGTGCCTACCATCGCTCCTCAAGGGCTGGTGATTCTGTTAGCGGATGCCGCCACACAGACCGAGGTAGCTGACGAGGAAGATGAACCACATCCAAGGCTACAGCGATCCATCTCTTTGCCACCTTTTTATAATTTGGCTTGAAATAGTGTGGCCTATTGCAC
>BQNB010202246.1:0-10852 GCA_026074375.1 Tanacetum coccineum
ATGATTAGTGAGGGTACGTTAAAAGAGGTGAGGTTAACGTATTTGTTTCGTGTTTTAGTGATATTAAGTCACACGTTTGGATAAATGCCAAATAGCTCACACAGCAGCTCAACTCGCCGCCAGTGATAACAACTCGCCGCGTTGAAATTAAAGCAACCCGCCGCTGATTGAGTGAGGCAAACCGCCGTAAAAAAATTTGGGCAACCCGCTGCTGAGTTTTCAAACCGCCAGGGGTTCTTTTAGTATTTTTCAATTAAAATATTCAAACCGCCGTCTACCTGTCTAAACCGCTACTTAGTAATACAAGCAACTTGCCGCTTAATATTAAGCAACTCGCCTCCTAAGCAAACCGCCGTGTGTCAGAGAGTTGGTAACCAACTAAATAAAATATTCAATTTAATCAACCCGCCATAATGAATATCAGCCAACTCTCCACGAAGAACCACGAACTTTATCACTTCAAAACACCTATAAATCACCCTTTTGAACGATTTCACTTGATTTCTTCTGCATAACTTAGTACCACAAGGCTATAACAACTAGTAACACCCAAACTTTAACATAACAAACATCAAAATTCAGGGAAAAATAAAAACAAGCTATAACCTTCCAAAAGTGCACTTTTTGATCTAAATCAAGAAAGAAATCACACATACACATGATCTAATCATCCCATAAGCTCTGATACCAATTGTGGTATATCTTATATCATAACACGGGGTCGATTCTTGGACTTGGCTAGTTTCTAGAGAGAGAAACACATGAGAGAGATTTTCTAGTGAGAGAAAATGTGTTTTATAAGAAAAGAATAAATGACTAGCTTACCTCTTCTAAAGTTGGAAGAAGCTTATATAGTTCTTACAATATATTAGGTATTAGTACCCGGCTTAATACCGAAAATTATACTATTCACTATTAAACTACGAGCTATAATAAACAGTAAAATACACGGGGTAACCGAGTCTTTTTCTAATATCTAACATATTCCCGTACTGTATATGAACAAATTTCTCGCCACAGACGATAACGGCATCATGCTTGACAAACTAATCCATACCGATGATGACGTCAAACGTACCAAGCTCAATCGACATAAGATCGATTTCAAAAATATGGTTCACTAAACTCAAAGTGCAACCTTTCAAAACAGTGTTCGTACTAACTACCCTTCCGTCAGCTAACTCTACTTCATAACTATCCTCTATTTTAATTGGTTTGATATCGAGCAATGAACTAAATCTAGTGTTCACAAAACTCCTATCGGAACCTGAATCAAATAAAACAAAAGCATATCGGTTATTTAGCAGAAACGTACCAGTAACCACATTCGGACCTTTCGGCTCAGCGTCCTTAATAGCATAAGCTCGACCACGAACTTCTCTAACTTCTTCTTGCTTTACCTTCTTTGGACATCGGTTCCTAGTATGACCTTGCTCACCACAATCATAACAAGTCCAAATAGGTTGAGCGTTAGCACCCGTAGCAACACTCTTCTCCCTACAATACCTTGCCTTATGTCCAACCTTTCCACACTTGTGACATTTGATCGTACACTGACCAACATGGCGAGTAAAACAACGTTCACACAAAGGAAGCTTTCCATCAGTAGGAGCGGTAACCATGGCTCGCGCATTTCCTTGCTTTTGGTTATTCTGCAAAGTCTGACGAGAGTTATCCTTTTGATTGCCCTTACCACTACTATTTCCACCTTGAAGGTTTTCCCACTTTCGCTTCTTACCTTCCAAAATTCTTTCATTTCTAGCTTGCGACTTCTGCTCCATCAACTTATGAGCCATACGTACTGCTTCGTTCAAATCAGCAGGCTTAGACGATGTCACTTCACCCTTGATGTTATCCGTTAAACCTCGAATATAAGCATCAACCTTCACTCTTTCTGGCTCTACCATTCTCGGACACATCAATGCAAGCTCATTGAACCTCTGAGTATAAGCAACAATGTCATACTCCTTAATCTTCAAGTTCCACAACTCGTGCTCCATACGTTGTATCTCTTCTATCGGACAAAACTCAGCAGTCATCAGTTGCTTCATCTCAGTCCAAGGCATTTGGTTCACAGTCTCCAAACCCATAGTTGCAACTTTAGTTTTCCACCAAGTCAAAGCTGGTCCTTCCAATGTAGCAGCAGCAAACTTTACCTTCTTACCCTCAGCACATTCACTGATCTCGAAAACACTCTCAGTTTTCTCGAACCACCTTCGCAATTCGACAGCTCCTTCAACTCCACAAAAGGCAGCAGGATTGCACTTCATAAACCCAGCAAAAGTGCACTCACGAACAGCAGGTGCAGTGTCTCGACCCCTAACTGGCCCAGATCTACTAGCATCGTTCCTAACATTCGCTTGCCTTGCCCGCTCAGCAGCAATAGCGGCATCAACACTTTCCTTGATCATTCGGCGAATAGCAGCTTGAGTCATAGGTGCAGACTTTAGAGGCATGATTCTGTCACGTCACACAGAAAACAATCTGGTAAGCATTCATAACATGATACTCTCATAACATGATATAATGACAAATCAACCACAACAACAGCCACACAACATCAAGTAGTAATCAAAAGATAGTCATTCATTTTTCATCACAAAGAGTTAATACATAGTTGCATTGTTTCATGAAATGATACAAATCGTTACAACCAATAGTACTAGTTCTACCAACTGAGGACTCAGTTTAGTGATTACACAACAAAAGAAACTACAATTGAAACTAAACTACTACACATCAGGAGGAGATCCTCGCGGCTCAGACAAAGGACTCTTCTCATCTTCAATCGGAACATCAATAGCTTCATTCGGTCTTTCTTCAAACACAAATCCCCTATGAATCATCTCTTGATAAAACTCATGAGCTCGAACTCTAGTCCAATAGAGATCTCTCTCGACTCGTTCATTCTGCATATGAAGGAATGTGTTGCTCAACCTTGCTTCTTCAAGTTCCTTCTTCAGTTTCTTACACTCAGCTTTTTCTTTAACATTACCGAGCTTCTCAACCAACTTTTCCATTGCTGCAGTTCCTTGTTCCACACTAGAACACACTTCATTACCCAAATCCAAAATTAACTTACCATAAAACCTATCCTTTGCCTCTCCTTTCTTCTCGACCAATGCATGCGCCGTCTCGCGACCACACAATCGTCTCAAAAAATTTGAGCCCGCCCGTCGGACCACGTGTGGCGGGAATAATTTCGACTTATAATAAGTCAATTGCTCAATCTCATGAAGCCTGGTAGCAATCTACACTCATCCCTCGTCGAGAATAGTGGCGTAGACATTCACCTACCTCATAACACGAACAGAACATTCTCAACCTCTGCTCAATTGATTCTCAACAGGATTAAGGGAATCCGTCTCTTCATAAGGATATGTCAACTCAGGCTCATTTTCATCTTCCTCAATGTCGACTTCCATATCATCTTCTTCTTCTTGAGGATCTTCTTCTTCCTCCTCAAATTCTTCTTCTTCCGGGTCCTCGTCTTCATCTTCTAAGACAGGCTCGGGAACAACAGGAACATCGTTGTGTTGATTCGGCTCAACAACGGGCACCTCATCATCATGATTCACGTTTGCCATGATAATCTAGAAAATATCATATAATACTTACTTAATAGCGTATCACTTCATATTATCGTTCAATAGCGTTCCAACGATAATACTATTATCAAAATAACAGTTCGCACAAAAGCGCAACAATTAAAAATTTACAATTCGTGACTCTTTTTCAATCCGAATATATCTCGATTACATTTCAAACATATATAATGATAGTTATCATATAATCACATGACATTCTATGCATACAACACATGCATAAACGTACCAATACATAACGCTTTATGCATCCAACACGGGCATAAATTTATCCAATCACAATGCATAGTTAAATACGGGTAAATTATTTAACCAATTATACATACCATACGTACATAAATATACTTACACGTAACAACTTATAAATGTAACTTACATGTAACCAATGGCAACGAGGAGTCTTGGCGTGCGTGTAGAAGCGTTATAGTTTAGGTTTTCCAAAAAGACTCGACCCATTTCTTTATACCCTTAGACTCTTGATATTACTTTGACATCTAAAATAATTACAATCCGAGTTTTGAAAACAACCTAGTTCTCTATAACCGAAGCTCTTGATACCAATCTGTAACACCCGCCCCGAGGGGCATCGGATTGCGCAGCGGAAATTAGCAATTTGGTGTTACTAAATAGCATCCTTTACCACGAATATAGAAAACGACCTAAATAAGACGTTTAAACCACATGTGTTCCATAATTATTCAGAGTTAAAATGCGTTAGGTCCCCACAGAATCGTAACCCCAACCATACAGTATTTGAAAGACAATTGTTCAAATAAAAGACATTGTTTTAAACATAACACAAGACATTGTTTTTGAAAGACCGGAACACACAAGTAGCCTTTCCTTTAATTCAATCACCATACACGCACGACACCTCCACGCCATCGTTGCCTTCAGCCTTGATTACCTGGGATAAAACATGTTTAAAACGTCAACAACAAAGTTGAGTGAAATTCATAGAGTTTAAAGTAATCAGTAAGTAAAGATCTTTGAACACATAATTAGTTCTCGAGAAAACAAAGCAACAAATGCAATGTATAGCAACTTCTTTTCTTTCGCGCATTAAGCTCATGACACCGAACGTTAACAATACATATGGCATTTCATATGTTTAAGTGCCCCAAACTAGGTATTATTGTCATATACCTTCTATATTTCTAATAACAAAATGTCCGTTTGACAGGGTGTTCACAAGGATTCAAACCCCGGACAGGGCTGTCAAACCTAATAGATCTATTTAATGCATTAGCGTTCACCCATTCTAGGCGATTGACGGTTCATGAATTAAGGGACTTCGACAATAGCAACTTATGCGGAAACAATCTCATATCAGGTCTAGCATACCATAAATCATATGTGTTCGATTTTATAAAACAAACATGTATCCCCCTCATGGGTTTAAAACATTTAAAATAGTTCAAAAGCGAGGTTATGAACTCACCTTAAGCAAAAGATCCAAATCAATCAATCAACAAGCACAATAAGCTTCACGTCTCAACCGTGACCTATATAATACATATATGGCGGTATGTGACTAATAATATATTAAATCATATAATGTATATATATGTATTACTATTACATATATATAATCATATACTAAAATCTCCAAGTGCGACGCAAAACATTTCGCTTGGCATATTCATCAAATATTACAACGTTTCTTATAAAGTTTCCATTTTAAGAAAGTTTGCCAAAAGTAAGGATAATATATCCAAACTTAGCATTTCATCTTAATTTAACTAACATTATGAACCCTTTACTTGTTATAAACTATATTCAAAAGTATACGCAAGTTTGACTTTCAAAAGTCAAACTTCATAGTTGACTTTTTACCCTAAAATGACCCAAACTTTACTTGGCCGTAAAATCTTCGTTTTTAGGAGTTACAAGGCCCACCTTATATCAAAATGGACCTTAGAACATCCTTTATCATATTCAAAACCTTGATTTAGATTTAAAGAATTTCTCAACACGCTATGACTAAGTTAAACTTTTTGGTCAACAAAAGTCAACACAAAGTTATACAAGAACTCATTTTTATCAAATTCCAATTATTCCAACATGCTTAACTAGCCTAAAAACATGTACTAAAACTATCAAACATCTGTTCATACTTGTAAGACTTTTAAATCGATTTTGCACTTAAATCATCTAGCTACAATTACATATATGGAATAATCATCTAATTAATCAAACAAGAAACATAAACAAGTGCTCACAAAGCTAGAACAAAGCTTGACTTTGGCTTCCCCTTTGACCTTAAGATCGGACAAACCACAAATACCAACCAAACAAACTTTTCAAACTAAACCACTTTAATATAACACTAATCTACCACCTAGAAACACTTCCTTATACAACAAATTAAGAGAAATTGACCAAAAACCCAACTTTTAAAATACTCATTGCGTGTAAGGTTTTATTAGTGGGCTTTGTAAAGGATTAAACAAGGATTAATATGGTGTAGTTGGATTATAATGCATGTAAGTAAATAAGTTTTGATGATGAAATTATTGTTGGTGTTGGGTGTTTGAACGACAAGGAGGAGGGAGGAGACAAGAGAAAATGAATTTGGAAAAGAAATGAAGTGTGTGATATATGCTTGTATTTATAGAAATAAACTTTGAGCATTTGGTAATTTTAACCCCTCCTTTCATAAGTCCTTGCAAATTTAGTACAAAATGGTTATTTTTATGTTACTTAGCCGACCAAACACGGGTAACATCACGTTAGAAACTATTTTAAATCCGTCTCACTAAATATAGTTTAAAACCTTCATTAAAACGTCAAACCTCGTAAAACACGACCTTTAAACATGGTTTTTACAAAAACTCAGGGAAATGACGTAAAATACAAAAATGACATATTTACGCTCTCGAAGCATAAGAATAAATTTCCTGACCTTCTTAAATCCAATCCCATGAACTTAGCCCAAACCTATATTCCATGATCCAAGTCAAAACAATTAAACTTGGTCAAATGTTATTGTACCTCTTCTTCCCCTATGTTTTACACTGCAACAAGTAACACATGGTAAACTCTCACCATTCACACGCTTCCCCCTTCTAGAAGGCCTACGTGGCTCAAGTGTGACATCAATCCCAGGCCACACTGGCGATCCTAAAGTATCCTATTGGTTGAGAAACGTAAAAGAAATCTAAGGGCTCAAATTGACGGATTCAGAGTTTGTTATGATTCAAGGGCTAAGATTGATGCTTGATGACGCTCCTCATGGCCTAGAAGCTTCTCTCAATCACTATAAATAGGGGCTTCAGTCACACGGTTAGGATATCTAGCTTTTAGTAGTATTTTAGCTTAAATTTTCAGCTTATTGTCTTTATATTGTAATTTCCTTTTTCAAAGCTTGTAACCTTTTAATCATTAATAAAATTGCAGTTTCTTTTTAAATTATGTGTTAAATTCATGTTTTTACTTTTATGAAAATTTATTTAAGATGTGTTTTGAATTCACTTAATAAGCTCAATAAGCTCTTGTTACTTAATATGCTAATACTTATTCAGTTAAGCTAGCTTATAGCCTAACTGAATAAGCAGTTTCACCTAAATCACCTAAAAGTCAATTTGAGCTTAATAAGGAAAATAAGCATGAAATGGATGGGCTTATTAGACCATACCAGCTTATGAAAATAAGCTGGAGCTTATAGATAAGCTCTTAAGAGTAGTTTTAAGTCCTTGTTTAGAGCAAAGGACTAGGTATGTTTACTTTTTCTATTTTAAGCTTAATTTCCTTCTTAGCTTATTAATATGCTTATTTCTGCTTATTCTCTACTTATTTGTGCTTATTTAGTCTTATATTAGCTTATTGAATTCAGTTTATAGTTTAGATTAGCCTGTTTTAAGTTTAAAAAGTATCTGCCCAATTTTAGTAAAATTTGCTTAATAGTTTAGCTTATTAAATAGTGCTTATTTCTAAAAGGTTATTGCTTATTAGTCCTTAAAATTGTTCGTACTTAATCTTTTTAAGCATTTTGAAGCTTATTAAGGTTTGTTTTAGTTTAAATTTGGATTTACATGTTCTAAAGGGGTGTTTAGGATAAGGAATTTAAATATGGTTAAATTGAGTACATTCTGATTTTAGTGATCAGTCTAATTTTCATAAGCTCCCATTAAGTATAAAACAAAGTTTTCATGAGCTCAGAATAGTTAGTGTTAAGTTTTGAAGTAGGTTTTATCAAAATCTCAAGTCTGCCAGTTTATAAGTGTTTTAAGCTGCTTATTTTTTAAATTCTTTGAAAGTCTATTTGAGGAGTTGTTTTTGTGCTTAAAACTGGTTCCACTAGCATAATTATAAATCTTTTTTGGGTCATTAGTAGTTAGGAATGCATTTTAAACATCATAGGCTAAAACAGTCAATTAAGTGGTTTGAGCTTAAAAGTCTCTAATGTACAAATCATTAATAGTCAATTCCTAGCTCAATTTAGGTTTATTTTTGTTGAAGTTAGCTTATAGTAGTATGATTTAAATCTGTTTCAGGTTTTTAGAGTGTCAAAATCATTTTTGAATCTTAAATCTTAGCTGCAAGTTGTCATTTAATCTTAAAAAAAATCTAAAAACAAGTAGAGTAACTGCCATTTGCAATTAGTCTTTTCTAGTTTAATTTCTAAGCTAATTTGCTGAATTCTAGCTTTTTAGTGTAATTTGAGTTTAGTTCTTCATTTGTTTTAATTTTTTAGCTTATTCCTAGTGCTTATTAGTCTTTTAATCTTCATCTAAATTAGGTAAAAGTCCTTAAATTGTGTTTTTAAGTCAACTATCTTAATGCATTTAGTTGTTTTTTAGCTTATTTAGATTGCTTATTTCTGGTCCCTAGTGCTTATTAGGTCTAGCTTTAGGTCTGTTTTTAGTTTATAAGTTTTCTTATTAGCTTATTGAGTCCAAAAAGCCAAACAGTTTTAGCTTAATGACAAAACAATTTTAACTAGAAATTGTCCTTTTGATTGTCTTCTTTTTGCTTATTAGTAAGATCTGGCAATAAGTCCCTTTATTAAAGTAGCTTATTTTTGCTTAATCTTTAGTTGTTTAAAAAAGAAAATAAAAAAATAGGTTTTGCAAAAAGGGACTGTCACAGGACTCGAACCTGTGACCTCCCCCACACAACACACACGTCTTACCATCATGCCCTTGGGTCTTTTTCATTATTCCTTTTTAGCATTTAATTCTTATAATAAGTTTAGTTTTTAGCTTAAACAGCTTATTTCAATTTTAGCAGCTTATTGGTATTAGCTTTTTGTGTCCTTTTTTTGTAAACCTCAAAAATAGTGTCTAGTATTTTTAGTAATTTGCTCATAAATTTAGGATTAAGTTTGGTATTTTTAATATAATTTTTAGTCTTACTTAGCTTTAAAAATAGTTTTAATTAGTTTAAAAATTCAAAAAAATAATTTTTGTTTTTTAAAAATTAGTTTAATACATTTAGTTTAAGAAATTTGCATTTTGAGTTTTTAGATTTTTAGTTTGTTATTTTTAGTTAAATAGTTAGTAATTTTAGTTATTAATTACTTTTTAATTGTTTTTAAATGTCATTAGATTTTTAAATTGCTTTAATTTCTAGATTAGCGTGCCTTTATATGCTTTCCCTTTGCGTTATTAGTTTTAGAATCCAAAATCCAAAATATCAAATATTCAATCACGCGATCACGAACCGAAATAAGATTTTCAAATTCGCGCTTCGTTGGGAAAACAACTAAGGAACGATTTGAACTTCATCCTTTCCTAAGGGTAATTTTTTCATCAATACTTTCCGGAAATATATCTTATTAGTGATTAGCCTATTACTCTTTCCTTAAGAGTAGATCGCCTTTTTGCTTCTACGATATATATATATATATATATATATATATATATATATATAGATAATGATAAAAAGACATTCCAAAGAAGTCGAGATGACAAGAACGGCAAAAGTGATAGGAAATGTTTTAGATGCGGTGATCCAAATCATCTTATTGGAGAATGTCCAAAACTACTAAAAAATAAGAACCAAAGAGCATTCATCGAAGACTCTTGGTGTGATAGCGGTGAGGAAGATGATGAAAAGGCCAAAGACAAAACATGTCTCATGGCTCAAGCATCTAGTGAGATATGTTTCGAATCCTCCTACTTTAGTGATGAAAATTCATCAATAGATGAATTTACCTTAGATAGTGAGTATGATAGATCATGCAAGATGAGTCTAAAAATAATTAATAAGAACAAACGGTTAAAAGCCGTTAGAAATAGTTTAGAAAATGAAATTAGTGAGTTAAAATAAAAGTTGTCTAAACTCAAGAAAAACAAAGGAGTTGATCTTGAATGTACAAAGTGTCAAATACTTAAAATCGACAACGAAAAACTCATGGAGGAAGCTTTTAAGCCAACTCAATTTGAAAAGAGTACACATTCTTTAAATGAAATATTGAGTAATCAAAAACCCTTCGGACATAAATTGGGTCTAGGGTTGAACTCATTTGATGCATCATCTAGCGGGACTAAGGAAATAAAATTTGTTAAATCTCAAAAGGAGACGTCCTCTGGTGGCGGTCCCCCAATTGCTGAGGGCGGCCTCCAGAATGCACAAATGGCCTCCAAAGTAAATCAAGGATTGCCTGTCTATTCGACAGAAAAAGAAAAATATGTTACTTTTCAAAAATCCATTTTGGATCCAAGACCAAAACATATAATGGTTAACAATGTAAAAATTCCCGTTGCTAGTGATAATGAAGTTAAACAATTTTATAAACCATCATTAAAACCCTAGGTTGGATTTTCTAAACAAATTTTTGGTCAAAAACTTTACCACCTAGAAGAGTCAATAATCATTATCCACGTTCTAAGACACCACAACCAAAAAGAAATGTTGGTCGACAAAACTAACCTCATGGTTTTCCTGTAACTAGGAATAACTTCCAACCTCAAAGCTACATGCCATAGGGAAAGTGTCCTCCATTTTCACATCCCAATCAAATGCATCAAATGCAAGGGAGGTTTAGAACTAATAACTTTAGACCCATGAGATATTGGGGATCAAATGTTTGAGTTGTTTTCTTATATAAATAGATATGCCTTTGAGTCGACTTGGAACCCGATGAGTGGATAAAAGATAGCGGATGCTCTAAACACATGATGGGTAACTGAAATCTCTTCCCAACCTATAAGGCATACAATGGAGGTAATGTCATCTTTGGTAGTAATCTTCGCGGTAACATCATTGGCAAAGGTACGATTTCTAATGACTCTCTCAATATA
>BQNB010202247.1:0-10852 GCA_026074375.1 Tanacetum coccineum
GTCTATTCCCCAGACATCGAATATTTCGCATACTTGGATATACTTTTGAGGTGTTTCACCCCTTGAGGAGATGTTGCTGGATCGTTAACAGGCATCGCAAGCTCGGACCAATCTACGTGAATCACGGATAATATTTGGCAAGTAGAAATCAGCTTCGAAGACTTTCCTTGCAGTTATGCAATACCATGATGTCCTCCTGATGGGCCGCTGTGATATTGTCGAAGGATTTGTGCCGCCTTATCTTTGGCAACACACCTTCGTATGATTTGGTCTGCACATTGTTTGAACATGAATGGCTCATCCTAAAAATAGTGCCTTAGATCGTTGAAGAACTTTTGTTTCTCTTGGTGGGTAGAACGGAAGGGCAGCACTCGGCCGGCAAGGTAGTTAGCGTAGTCGGCATACCAAGGTTTGTTGTTTTTATCAGATATTGTCATTAGTCGCTCTTCAGGGAATATATCCCTTATTTCGGCTTTGGTCAGCCTCCCTAGATCGGGGTTTTCAAGCTGGGAGAGGTGATCGACTGCGAGGTTTTCAACACCTTTATTATCGCGGACCTCAATATCGAATTCTTAGAGTAGCAGGATCCACCTAATCAGTCGTGGTTTTGCATTTTGTTTGGTGAAGAGATACCGTAAGGCAGAGTGATCCATAAAAATGATAGTCTTGGATAAGACTAAGTATTGATGGAATTTGTCGAATGCGAAGATGACAGCCAAAAGCTCATTCTCGATCGTTGTGTAGTTTTCTTGTGCTTCGTTCATTGTTTTGCTGGCGTAGTGTATGGGCTGAAAATGTTTGTCAATTCTTTGCCCAAGTACTGCTCCTACAGCGTAGTCACTTGCGTCGCACATGATTTCAAATGGTAATGACCAATCCGGCTTGATCATAATAGGGGCCTGAGTTAGTTCGTGTTTTAACTTATCGAAGGCCTGGATGCATTCTTCAAAGAAGTTGAATGAGGCGTCTTTTACCAAGAGTTGGGTCATTGGGCGTGCGACTTGCGAGAAATATTTTATGAATCTTCTGTAGAAGCCGACATGTCCCAAAAAGCTTCGGATGGCTTTCACGTTTGTAGGATATGGTAATTTGGAGATCGCCTCAAATTTTGCTTTATCGACCTCGATTCCCGACCCAAAGACCTTATGGCCGAGGACGATTCCATCCTCTACCATAAAGTGACACTTCTCCTAGTTTAACACAAGGTTGGTCTCCTCACACCTTTTTAGCATCTTTTCTAAGTTTTTGAGACAGTGGTCAAAGGAGCTACCAAAGACGGAGAAGTCGTCCATGAATATTTCCATGCTATCCTTGATTAGTTCCTGGAATATGGCCGTCATGTAGCGTTGAAAAGTTATCGGAGCCTCGCATAGTCTGAATGGCATTCATTTATATGCGAAGGTGCCATATAGGCAAGTGAACGTAGTCTTTTCTTGGTCTTCAGGGGCAATGAGGATCTGGAAATACCCTGAGAACCCATACAGAAACAGTAGTACTCATGCCCGGCTAACCGTTTGAGCATCTGGTCGATGAATGAAAGGGGAAAGTAATATTTTTGGGTCGCATTGTTTAGTTTACGATAGTCAATGCACACGCGCCGTTCTTTGAGGAATCAGCTCGTTTTTCTCGTTCTTGACTATGGTCATCTCCCTTTCTTCGGGACGACCTAAACGGGACTAACCCAGGGACTATTAGAAATCGGGTAGATGAATCCTGCATCAAGGAGTTTTATGAATTCCTTCTTCACTACCTCTTTAATGTTTGGGTTGACCCATCTTTGGGGCTAGATGCTTGGCTTGAACTCATTTTCCATGAGAATTTTGTGAGTGAAAATTGAAGAGTCGATCCCTTTTATGTCTGCTATACTCTAGGCGATGGCTCTTTTATGGTTCCTTAGAACCTCGAGAAGTCTGGCCTTCTCGGTGGCAGATAGTACGGAAGAGATAACTACTAGGAGTTAGTTTTCCTCTTGCAGGAAGGCATATTCGAGGTGTTCGGGTAGCTCTTTCAGCTCCACTTTAGGTGGTTCGACACTTGAGGGTTTTAATCGATTTTCTAAGGCTTTCCATTCGAGTGGCTCGACTGGTTCCACACTGGGGTAGAAAGAAACTGCCCGTACCTCGTCTAAGTCTCTTCCTTCTTCAGCTTCTATCCATTCTCCGTCGTGGTCGATGGTGTCTACCCACTATTCTTGGATGAGCTTTACTGTATGATCGGCACAGTATAAATAGTCATCACGAGAATATTTGGATTTTGTAGATTTTCTAATGTTGAAGGTGACGGTTTCGTTTTTGACTCTCAGACTTAACCTTCCTTTGTGAACTTCAATTACAGCTCGAGCGGTAGCGAGGAAGGGCCGTCCCAAGATGATTGGTACTAATTCGTCCTCATCCATCTCTAGGACTACGAAATCAACCGGGAAGATGATTTTTTTTATCTTGACTAGAAGATTCTCACATACCCCCAATGGGATATTTAATGGATCTGTCGGCTAGCTGAATACTCATTCGAGTTGGTTTCAGCTTAAAAATGCCTAATCATTAGAAGAGAGAGTGCGGCATAAGATTGATACTTGCTCCTAAATCAGCTAGGGCGTTCTTTACTGCCAAGGGACCAATAAGACATGTTAGTATGAAACTCCTTGGGTCTATTTATTTTTGGGGTAAGCTTCTTTGGATGATAGCAAAGCATTCCTCACTAAGCTTGACTGAAGAGGCAGCTTTCTTGAGTTTTTCCTTATGCGAAAGAAGGTCTTTTAAAACCTTGGTTCCCTTCGACATGTGGATCACGGCTTCTAGGAACGGTAGATTGATATGAATCTGCTTGAAGATGGAGAGAAGGCGCTCATCTTTGTCATCCTTTCTCTACTTCTTTACTCAGGAGGGGAAAGGCAGATTTGATAACCTGGAGGGTTAATAGAGAATGGATGATTAGGGGGCTTCTTCATCCTGCATAATGCTTGATTCTGCACCTTTGGGTCCTTCTTTTTTAGTCGCCCCTTCAGCGAGGTAGGTAGGTGTCGATTACGATAGAGCTGGGAAATGGGGGTCTTGAGTGATGAATCCAGATCTAGTTGTTATGGAAAAAGTCGATGCCTTTGGTTTAGGAATTTTGCTTTTACCGATTGTGGAGAGGATTTAAGAGAATTGTTCGTGCATTTCCTTATGGTGTTGGTCAAGCATCTCTCATATCCCTTTCGCATGGAATTTTTTTAGCATGAAGTTGGCAAGTTCATCTTCAAACTTACTTCTAATAATCCATTCAGGACCATCCTCTCCTTTTTCTTTACATTTATTGTTTCCTTATGAAGGGATATCATCATTCTGATAGAACCTTAGAAGGGAAGGATCATCGTAGATGCCTTCCCCAGACAAGCATACCTGCTCGGCTGGGCTGTTCTGAATCCATTCCTTGGCCTTGTGGGATTCTTCGCAGTAGTCATAGATAAGGTAGAGGTTTTTCAACCCTACCTCGCGGGCAGGTGTTTCAAGGTAAGAGATTCGTTCACATGCCATTTTTAGGCGTCCTTTGACAGTGGGTTGTATTATTCCTGAAATCGAAGAAACGTTCACGGGCGGCAGTGGGTCATCTCACTGATCATCTTGGTATTGGACGTATTCTTCTATTCGGTTCCAATCTTCCTCTTCAGTTAGAGAGCTAAAACGGAAGTGAGCGAATTGATCGAGTTTTATGCGGTCGTCATGAGATATGTTATCGTGAAAGATCTGTACCAGGAGCTATTTTTGTATTCCATGATGGGGGACTTGCTGGATCAAGTTCTGGAAATGGATCCATGCGCTTTTGATGGATTCGTCGATCCCTTGTTTGAATTAGAGGACCATGTCTCTAAGGGACGAGTTGCATCCTGCTGGAAAGAAATAATCAAGAAATCGCGATACGAGCTGATCCTATGTCGTGATTTGGGTGGGGGCCGTTTTGTCAAGCCATTCTGCCGCCTTTCCCTTAAGGGAGAAGTGAAAGAAACGTAGCCTAGATGTATCTCTTGTGGCTCCGTCAGCTTGTATGTTATCAACGATACTTAAGTAGTGCTTGATATGATGGAGGGGGTCCTCGCTTTTTAATCCTTGGAACGTGCATGTTCCTTGAATTAGCAAGATGTCGCATGAGTCAACGATTCTCCCTGTTTGTTCAGCAGGGAGGACGATTAGCCAGAAGAGTTGGGGAGAGAATGTTCTCGTAAGGTTTTGAGATGGGTTGCTGGTTTGGTTTGGGTGTTTTTTGAAGAAGATGCCTCATCATCAAAGTGGTTTCTTCCGGCTATGGCTAATGATTCGTTTTGATGCAGGCAATAGGCGGCTCTCCTAAGCCTTCAGAATTCTCTTTCGGGTTCATTGAGGGGTTTTGTCAACTTCCTAACGGTGCTACATGTCATAATGACAGATTTACAAAACAGATAGCACAAAGAAAAGATAGACTACAAGAAAGCTAATATAATGAAAATAAAATCTCACTTGAAAGGATTCAAGCGAATAGACCTAAGTTAAACAATGGTCGAAACCCAACTATTCCTCGGCAGCTACGCCAAAAAGTTAATGTGCCGTCATAAAGACTTCAACAAGAAGTTTTACAACTCCCTAGGTAGTGTACCTAATCGTTGTAGTGTAGTATAGGCAAGACTTGGGGGCTGTTATCGTTCTTTAGGGGAATAGGTTGGGAAGGCTCGATCAAGATCTAACAGAGGTCTACGGGGTTGAGACAAGATTCTTTTTGTATTTTTATATTTTTATGAAAGCAAGTAAATATCATGGTTTGAGAAGTTGGTTTGTTTAACAAATTTAAACTGAGTATAATCTAATCTATTGGTGATAACTTTATGATAAAAAGATGTATTTACTTAATCATATGCTACTCCTTAGATTGCTTCTCCTAATCCCGTTGCTTTGTCACGCTTATGATGATCTGTGTAAGTATTTCCTAAGTCATGAACGAATTACACGAACCCACCGTCTATTTAATATTTCGTTAAGGCAACGCACAGTAAGGAAGTATGAAGACTATTACAGAGCCCTCTAAGAGTATATTAAATGCAAATTTAAAATATCTTAAGATGGGATAAAACCATATTAGGGGTAAGGTAGTAATGGAATACTGGTTACCCCGATGGTATCCATTTCTACCCGACTCTCGATTCCCTAGGACGTCTAATGCTAATTTAATATCGTATGGCTAGTTTTTCAAAATGCCATAACGCGCACAACCATCACAAGAAGCAACATCAAAAGGATCTACAATCATACTTTTCATACAATCAAAGTAAAATACAAAGATGGTTTTAGCTAGCATGTTATAAAGAAAGCAAGAACATAAATCAATCAAACAACAACATAGACATATAAATGATTGAAGATACACCAATCTACTTGAATAAAACATGGATTTAAGGTCAGTTACAAAAGGGTTTGAGGCCCTAAAGATGGGGCCTAAAAATCTGCTCAGAATGAATTAGGGTTCGTCTCCCAAAAGTTATACAAAGTTACACCCTAAAAGCCCTAAAATCGGTTTTATATATATAGGAAAAATGACGTGACGGCGTCGCTGTGAAGCCATGACGCCGTCGCTACATCGATGGTTCTAGATCACTTTAAGGTGGCTACGTTCTGACACCGTCACAAAATCCGCTAGACACCGACACTTTTGAAAAATCACGACTCATCACTTATATTGGCGACGCCGTCTCCAACGCTCTTAGCGTTGGTTCTTCAAGATACTTGGTGTAGAGTTATAGTCTTGTCCATTTCTTCTCTAAATGAGCCCAAGTCACGTGTATTTCCTCCAAATGTCATCCAAGTGCTAAAAACTTGAAAACAAACGATTAAGCATATAATCTGAGCATATTTGCATGATTTAGGGGGTTAAATGACCCTGAAATAGTGTATAAAATGACACCTCATCAAATATAAAACAGAGGGTTAGACATACCATATTATATGTATCCTCTATAGATGCAGTCGTCGTTCTCCCATTTTGATCTGCGTCAGATTGCTTCCACTGTATCGTCCTTCAACAACTTTGGCATCAGGGTAGTCAGAACATACACAACCTTTCAAGTTGTCAAAAGGAAGTGCATCTTCTTCTTCCATCGTCAAAAATCCTACCCTTCAAACTTATCCAGTTTCCCAAAGTTAGTAGTCATCTCTTCCATAGTACTTCCTCTAGCCATGATTATCACATATGACTTTATTTTGTTAGAAAATTAGGTTAGGGTGTGTGATGATAATCTTGGATATCTTGCTTGAATCATATCGAGTTCACTTTTCGTATAAAGTATTTTGACCCTTTATGTAACACCCTAATTTTCACGGTAATGATTTATTTCTATTATATATGCTTCTTAGTTGACTCTCGTCATTCATATAAC
This sequence comes from Tanacetum coccineum, assembly GCA_026074375.1. Taxonomy (NCBI): domain Eukaryota; kingdom Viridiplantae; phylum Streptophyta; class Magnoliopsida; order Asterales; family Asteraceae; genus Tanacetum; species Tanacetum coccineum. The sequence continues at coordinate 6,380 of BQNB010202247.1, forward strand.
TCTCGTTAGTCAAAAAGGACCAAGATAGCACTATAACCACCTTGTTCTAGCTTGTAGGGACCATTATTATCAATTGACTAAACTAGCACTATAACCACCTTGTTATAGCCTCCATGGACCAAATCTGCCAAATAGTAGAAGTTAAATTATAGTGCTTATATAATTATCTAAAAGTCTAGAACAATTAAGAAACCGACTTTGTCTCCTTCCCTCTTCCTTCTCACATCAGGAATCACACACGTACACCATGAACTAAGGTTTTGATACAAGTACAAATTTTAAGCAAGATTAAGCTAAGAAAGGGTATATTGAAGTCCAAACACGCATATACTAGTGTTCCCATCATCTAATTCGAGGTAAAAATCATACCTTTATCTTGAATTCGTGTTTTGGAGTTACCATAAGGTGGGTAATGCTTAAAGATTAAATCTTTATGCCATTTGTGGGGTTTTTGTATAATTTTATGAAATTAGGTTAAGTTGTGATTATCCAAAATCACCAAGAACACTTGTATTTCATGTAAGTTCTCAAATAAGTGATGGGTACCTTGTTAAGATGCTATAACACCAATTAATAGTGTTAAGTTTTAGAAAGTATGTTTATGTGGTTATGTAAGCCGCGAACCAAACACCCCTTTATGGCTTAGCTTTCTTTTAAGATTGTTTATGACAAGCTAAATCATGTTCCTAATAAGCTCCATGTAAATTGTATATTCTTAGGTTATAAGAGTTAACCGAAGACGTTTACGAGAGCTCGTGTTAGTAGTCAAGCATTTTAAAGGTAAGTAACGTATATAAGAATAGAAAAGGGACATTAGAAGCCCATTAAAGATACCAATTATCACGTGGTGCTCATGTTTATGTCTTGTATTATATAAAGTGTTATATTCGTATTATGATTCCATTGCTAATTATATGTTATGAGTAGTAATTACTCGTTTGTTGTAAGCTTACTTATGAAATGTTTGGAATTGGTTAAATCAACCCCGTTGACCCGTGTGGTCAAATCAGCCTTGTTGACCCGATGTGGTCAAAATAGCCCCATTTGACCTGTGTGGTCAAAACAGCCCCATTTGACCCGTATAGTCAAAACAGCCTCTATTGACCCATGTTGGTCAAATCAGCCTATTGACCCATGTTGGTCAAATCAGTCTATTAGACCATGATGGTAAAATTTTAACCCATGTGGTCAAAATAGCCCCGTTGACTCGTGTGGTCAAATCAGCCCCATTGACTTGTGTAGTCAAAACAACATCATTTGACCTGTGTGGTCAAAACAACCCCTTGTTGACCGTGTGGTCAAAACAGCCCTATGTTAACCGTGTGGTCAAAACAACCCCATGTTGACCGTGTGGTTAAAACAGCCTATGTTGACCCGTGTGGTCAATACAGCCTATGTTGACCCGTGTTGGTCAAAAACAGTCCGTAATAACCCAAGTGGTTTTAGTAGTATATGTGTAATTAAAATGTTATATATGTTATCTCACTAAGCATTTGGTTACATTGCTTCGTCAATGTTTTTCTTATAGGTGAGACTAGCGATACGAAGCCCAAAGGAAAAAGGGTCGCGTGTTAGCCTCTAGTGGAGCTCATGGGTAATCGAGCTTATCCTAAACCCTCTATAATACCATAAAACACTCTAGGAAAAATGCTTTTGTGTGGGAGTTTATACAAACCATAAGGAGATTAAAGAAATGATCTCTCAAGAAGTAGCTAAGGCACATGCAACAGCATTGTCTTACCTTAAGGAATATTTTGGAAATATTATCTCCCAAACTATCCACGAAGAATCAATTGCAAACTTCGCGGGATGAGTAAAGGAAGTCACATATAGTGACTTCTCGGCTTGTGACCCACCATCATACTATAGAGAAAGAAATACCTTTCTATGTCACAGATGGATTCAAGTTGTTGAGGGAGCGTTTGATACAAGCAAATGTCCCAAAAAATTACGGGTCAAATTTTAAGATAACCTTCTTCGCGGTCGTGCAAAAGAATGGTGGAATTACACTCTTGCTACAAAAGGCCCCGATGTTGCCCGAAATTTATCATGGAATGAATTTAAAGAGTTATTCCTTCAGAAGTTCTCCCCACAGGCTGAACTTAAGAATATCTGAAGGGACTTTCTAAGCACTCACCAGGCAACGCGACAATTTGTGCATGATTTTTCCATGACATTTCTTGATATGGCACATTTTCTACTTGAATATATTAATGATCAAAAGTTGCTCATGAACCATTATGTTGATATGATTATGAAGGAGATTCGTGAGTTTATTTCAGCAAAGGATTGGAAGAACATGGATGAGCTTATGAATGCAACCTTGGAGCGAGAACAAGAGACCAAGAAACGCAAGCGGTCTTCACCGAAAAGAAGGACTGAACAAGGTGGTTCTTCTAGTAAGAAGTTCAAGTCTAATGAAACCTATCCAAGGTTAGAGGAGAAAGGATACCCATAGTGTACCAATTGTTATTAATTCCATCCGGGTAAGTGTCGCACGGGTAGCAAGACATGTTTCAGTTGTGGCAAACATGGCCACATAAGTAAAGAATGCCCCAAACATACATAGATTTGTAAGAAATGTTATCATACGGCTGATTCATGCCCAAACACTAGACCACCTCCTCCCCCTGATAGCAAGAGCCAAGAAGGAGCACGAATAGACGTGGGGCGCCACCAGCACCTAAACCATATGAAGCCCCTAGTCTTGCTAGATTCCAAAGACCACAAAGACCTCCGAGCCATGTTTATCAGATGATAACAACTGAAGAAGCTAAAGAGGCACCCGACGTTGTGACAGGTACCTTCTTCGTAAATCTATTACCTGCTCGTGTGCTATTTGATTCCGGTGCTGATAGATTCTTTGTATCAGAATTGTTTAGTTAAAATTTCATTGTGCCAATCAGCCAGCTTAAACTCCCATTAGATGTAGAGAAATCATATAGTAAGATTATAACATGTGGCACTATCAGAGGAGAAGTCCAAATTGTGAAGTAGAAATTGGCAATGAAAAGTTCTCGATCGATCTGATTCCTATGCCTATGGGAGAGATTGATGTAGTTGTCGGTATGGATTGGCTTAGCAAATATGATGTCATTATATCATGTCAGAATAAGCTAATCAGGATCAGAACCCAAGTGGGGGAGACACGTTCATCTATGGTGAGCGTAAGAAAACCTCTCTGGCTATCTGTACCATGCTAGAGCCAAGAGACATTTGGCGCGTGGCTGTCAAGTCTGCCTAGATCATATTATCAATACTCAAAAATCCATACCATGTCTGGATAATATTCCAGTTGTTTTGGAATTTTCTAATGTCTTTCGAGAAGAACTCCCAGGTATACCACCTGACAGACAAGTAAAATTTCGTATTGATCTCATTCTGGGAAGTACTCCTGTTGCTAAATCTCCCTACAGTCTTGCTCCATCTGAGATGCAAGAATTAATGAAATAGTTACAAGAATTGCTAGATAAGGGCTTTATTCGCCCTAGTAGTTCCTCGTAGGGAGCTCCAGTCCTTTTTGTAAAGAAGAAAGACGGTAGCATGCGGATGTGCATTGACTACCGAGAGCTTAATAAAGTCACTATCAAAAATTGTTACCCTTTACCCAGAATTGACGATTTATTTGACCAGCTTCAGGGCACGAGTTTCTTTTTGAAAATAGATCTACGATCAGAATATCACCAGTTAAAGATTCGAGAAGAAGATATCCCGAAAATAGCTTTTTAGACCAGATATGAGCATTATGAATTCATTGTTATGCCATTTGGCTTAACGACTGCTCCATCAGCCTTTATGGACCTAATGAATCGGGTCTGCCGTCCGATGTTAGATAAGTCAGTTATTATGTTTATCGATGACATCCTGATTTATTCTAAGTCAGCTAAGGACCATGAAACTCATTTACGCCAAGTACTCAGTATGCTAAAATAAGAAAAGCTTTATGCTAAGTTCTCCAAATGTGAATTCTGGCTCCGAGAAGTCTAATTTCTCAGACATGTTATAAATAATGAAGGCATTAAAGTTGATCCAGCAAAGATTAATGCCATCATGAATTGGAAGCAGCCTAAAAATCCTACAGACATCAGATCTTTTCTCGGCCTCGCGGGGTACTACTGCCGCTTCATTCAAGATTTTGCCAAAATTACATCTTACCTTACTAAGCTCACTAAAAAGAATGCAAAATTCGAATGGGGTGAGGATCAGGAGATTACTTTTTCAGATTCTAAAGCAGAGATTGAATCAGGCACCAGTTTTAGTTTTGCCTGAAGGAAATGATGATATGGAAGTTTATTGCGATGCATCTTCAAATGGCCTCGGTTGTGTTCTGATGCAGAGAGGTCGAGTCATCGCTTATGCTTGCAGAAAACTTAAGAAACACCAGGAAGAGTGTTAGGTTTAAGAAAAAGACTCGGTCACCCTATGTATTTTCATGTTTAGCATAGCTCGTAGTTTTGTTAGTAATAGTATGAT
>BQNB010202249.1:0-10852 GCA_026074375.1 Tanacetum coccineum
CGGGGCATTAAAATTAATCACGAAACCCTAATTTGTTCAATTTTATTCCTTGTAATTAAAGATTCTACACGATGGCTCGTGATGCCACTGTTGGGTTTTACGATCTAATTAACCAATTAATTAACACGAGTACGCAGCGGAATTAAAGATCACATGTAGAACACATTAATTAACAAGGATAGAAGATGTATACCTTTTAGCACGAAACGATACACCGCTTAAGGTAACCGTTAACACCGTCTTCTATATACGCGTGTGTATAACGTCACACGCAAAACCACCAAGATCTAAAGTAAGATCTCTCTAAGCTTCCACACACAATACGTTCTTAGCAAACAACGAAGTATGCTAGTACTAGTAGTGATTTAGCAAACGATCACCTCTTCGTTCTTGAATCAATCAACACACGAACACGAACATCACGGTGGTGGTGGTGATGGTAAACGATCGACACAAAACCCTAAAGGGTGTATGTTTGATCAGTTTAGAGGAGGAGGGGCAAAACCGAAAAACCATAAAAGGGTTGTTTGGCCGATCGACTAAGGGAGGGAACAAGAAGGGGTTTTTAGAGTTTTGACTTTCAAGCATACACCTAACAATGAACCTCAAGTCCTTCTTATATAGCCTACACAACTTGGAGAACAAGCAAGCAAGCCCAAACCCCTTTGGGTTGTAGGTTCGGCCAACCCAAGGAGAAGAGAGGTAAAAACCAAACTTTCCCTTTTGGCGTTTTGCACATTAGTCCTTTAACTATTAAAAACTTATGTTTATCGTTAAATACTTTTAACGGTCGTTTACTAAAACACTATTTAAACATTTTTTGTATTAACGTGTGCGTCCCCTTAGGCTTGAATATAATTTCCGGACATATATTATTTGTACATGGTCATATTCCAACACTTCGATCCGATCTTACATTTCTCGAAACACAAACTAAAAAACTAAATATTTATGGGTTGTGTTTTGTAGAATTATAAAAACAACATGTTACTCTTCTTAAACATTTTATAATCATTGTTGATAGAAATAATGCCTAAAACGTTATTAATATTTTTCGATCTCTCTACGTTTTGATAATCACAAAATGTAAAAACAATTAATGAAAAATTATTTGTAAACAAGTTATTAGTAGTAAATTTTCATTTTGAAAATTTAATCACTTAAAGGTATGAATAAACATATACTTAATGCATTTTATGATCAAATGAATTTTTATTCAACCTAAACATTTTTTATAAAAATGTCACAAACATTTTTATAACTTTTACAAAAATATTTTTGGTTTTAAAAGAAATATTTTATTCAAATAAATATTTTGAATTCAAATTTTCTACCCAAAAACGGCTAGGAATATTCTAAAAAACACCTCCCCCAGAAAAGACAAAAAAGGGAGCGTCTGGGCTGGGCGGCCCCCTTAATTATAAAGGGCGGCCCACTTAATTATTAAGGGGACCGACCCCTATTTAAGGGGACCACCCAGACAGAAAACCAGCTCAGCTGGCCTATAAATACTAGACTATTCCTCACTGTTTTTCTCACCTTTTGCACACACTTTTTTTCTGTTCTAAATCAGTTTATACTCTCCTTTCATTCCTTTGATCATTTAATCTTAAGCATTTGTTTTCAAGAGATTCAAGCTTATTCCTCCAAGTGCAACAGAAGAACTTTCGTTATCATTAAGATACGAAGTTATGTAGGATAGGTAGTGCATTCGTGACATGTCTTACATTCACAATGTATAGATCGAGTCCATGTATTCCAAACTTGTGTAATAGTTAGATCATGGTGATCATGGTGTGTATAGTTGTTAGATCGTGGTGATCTTAGTAAGTAGTGTTAGATTGGTGTGATCAAGGTAGTGTCTAGTTGAAGTGAAGTGAAGTTGTGAAGAAAAGTATAGAAAGGTTGTGAAGGGTAGAGAAGTTGTGAAGTGAAGAATAGTCGTGTAGTGAAGAAGAAGTCGTGTGGTGAAGCCAAGTTGTGAATTGTCGTGAAGTGGTGTGTTTTGTTGTGATAGATTGGTTCTAGCTAGGATTAGAACTCGACATTTCGCTTAGTGTCGGAAATTGGTGTAAGCTAAGTTGTGTACGGTTTTCTCCGCCTAAAGGGAGCTTGTTGACTAGTGAAGTAACTCTCGAGTTGGGTACTCGGGGAGTGGAGTAGGGCGAAGAGGTGCTTCGTGACCGAACCACTATAAATCATCGCGTCCGGTTTGCATTTCCTTTACCTTTCGCTTTACATTTTTATTTACGCTATCGCTTTACATTTATACTTGCATCATATCTATATGTGTGTGAATGGTTGCTTATATTGTTTGGATGATAATTGTGCCATAGATATAAGTTAATATTATGATTATGCTATAGTGAATATAAATGTTGTATACACACTTTTCACATTGCGTCTAACTTGATCGGCAATTTGATACGAAACATTTTAAATTTTTAAATGGAAACGTATTCACCCCCTCTACGATTTCTACAGAAACTGTAGTGTCATTACACACAAGTTGTATATTTCTAGCTACACCCATTGCATAAAGTTGCGTGTATCTCGGGAACACTTTCGAATCATTGTTTTGGACCAAACGAAAGGAAGAAACAAGCGAAGTTCATGGTAAGTCAACCGTTCGACGCTTACTAGTGTTATTTGAGCAAAGAGAAGAATAAGATTCGAAAACATTGTTATCAGCATCTGTCTGCAACTTTCGTTTCCTGAAATTGGCACGGCGTAAGCCAGCCAATAGCACGGTACCTGAAGAACAGAAAGATGACAAAGAGAATTAACCGAATAATAAATTTCAATAACCAACTAACAAAAGAACAAAAAATTTAATGATAATACCTTCAAAATTCGTCCTAAATTATCCCCGTTATTTCCCACCACAACACTCAAAATACTTTTGAAACACATCCAAGTATAACTGAGCATCCTGAGTACGACAAATCACTAAAACAAAACTAGGTTAAAAAGAAATTCAGTAATCAAGTAATAAAAAAACTATGATTTCAACTGAAAGTACCTCTAAAAGTTGTGCTGGCCTCCCAATGTGTATTACCTCCATAAAACTCAATATACTTCTCAAAGACATCTAAATATAATTCAGGATTCCGACTATGGCAACTATGACCTTCGAAAGCATAGTTGCTGCCAAAAATGTGTGAACCCATCCCAACACCAATGAACGTAGAAGCACAACCACTCGATGCATTATCAAAAGCCTCACATGTATCAGGATTTTGCGTGTTATAAAAATTAGATGGCGTTGGTTTGCCATATTTGTTTAGGTCACTACTTATAAATTCATTTGATTGTTTCCCTTTCATATTTGAAGAAACAGATACAACAACTAATGACAGGAAAAAGCTGATACAACAACATTTTAAAAGCAACACAATTTTGAAACAATAGAAAGTACAACAACATTCGATTTGAAAAACAGCAAAACAAAAAACCCCAAACATAGTTAGAGGCCATTCCAAAAAGAATAAAAAAGCAACGTACGAATATGTAACAAGACTCTAAACGCATTATACAAAGCAAAAACGTGTTTCCCAAAAATGAATGAACAATAGTTGACGTGTTTCTCGAAATGGAGGTAAAAAAAATTAATTTTCCATTTCTATGTCAAATGATTTACTTATTTTCAAGGATAGGTTAAAAACTTTCATCATCATATATGGTGTGTAATAACAAAAAAGTTTTCTTTTTGACGAGGACGGATGTATCGTCGCTTGGTCCTCAATTATGCATAGCCTAGCTAACTATGCATAATTCAGGAAGAGCCACGCTATGTCGGATTAATCGTCGCCTTTAAACTAGTGGTTTTGGATAAATGTTTGGGTGAGAACGCTTCTAAATAGTGGATCCTTATGCAAGTAATCCTATTTGATTCGATTTCGTAAGAACAAGTCTGAATTTTATTGCGTTCCTTGAAATCTTTTCTTTCGGACTATGTTGACTTAGAAAGTCACCTTGACCGAATAATTCAAGAAAGTATTTCTGTGTGTCACGTGTAACATGTGAAATCACATCTAAATCACAATGCTGGTGATGAAATACAAAGAAACCTGATACCGACACTGAGAAGAAATTTTAACGAGATCAGAAGACTGCCAAAGTGGATGAAAGCCGAGTTCGAGTAACTCCGAGGCTAATGAAAAAGATTTACCCTACATCAAATGCGTATTACTGTGCTTTCTCTTGTTACAACGATCGATAATTGTGAAGGAAATCATCCTACGACAAAACGAAAATCACTCCGGTATTACCAAACGATAACCGTGAAAAGGACTTCTCCCACCTCAAATGTAGCTTACATCATCTTTCTTTCGTTTTTCTGATATGTCGAACGACGTCCGTAGAGGAAAGTTTCTTCTATGTCAAACTGTGAATCATTCCTGTTGAATAATACCGTAATCGTGAAGAAAGCTTCTACCCCCAAAACGTATGTGTTCGGTCATCTGACATTGGAGATGAATCCTACACAAGCTCGAGTTGTGAATTCGAGGTGTTTGATTTGTTCCTATTCTGCCTTGTGACTCGGATACCAACGTAGAGTCAAACAAGGATGGATCAAAAGGAGAGCCTTCGGCGCGAGAGCCAAGCACAATGGTCGGATCCTACCGAATCATAGTGATGTCGTCCGTCATCATTTTTCGTAGTGAATAAAACGGTACGTGATGGACAATTGAAGTTTGCCGACTTTGTGGCAGTAGATAAAAGACAATCCCGTTTGCCGTCTCCATTTATTCAGTTGAGGAATCCTTGTGCTTGACTCGATCCCCTTTGATCGTCGATGGTCAACGGCGGATAGCCATAGTTGAAAATTATGTGCAAAACTTTTGCTTGTTATGTGTTTATGTGATATGTGGGATCGGCAAGGTACGCCTACCCTTGCGCTCGTTGAAAAAGACGAGACATTTTTAGCCCCCCCCCCCCATAATTGAAAGACACTAGATAAGGGTCCTCGATGCTCGTTGAAAGACACGAGACAGAGTCGGGTAAGAGCGGTCGCGATTGGTGTGCGAGCTTAAAAAATCCACGGATGGCAGCCGGGCCGGTGACGATCGTGCCTGGGGCACCGTGAAGAATGCTCAGGGTTTGATAATATAAGCAAACTTGACCATTTGACAGGGTATGGATCCATGGCTATAAAGCCCGTGAGCACCCTGTAATGTCAAAAATCTCTTTTTGGGTATGTATCCATGGCTATAAAGCCCGTGAGCACCCCGTGATGTTAAAAATCTCTTTTTGGGTATGTATCCATGGCTATAAAGCCCGTGAGCACCCTGTGATGTTAAAAATCTCTTTTGGGTATGTATCCATGGCTATAAAGCCTGTGAGCACCCTGTGATGTTGAAAATCTCTTTTTGGGTATGGATTCGCGTGTGAGCACCCTACAATGATAAAAATCTTTTTGGATATGCATCCATGGCTATCAGGCCCGTGAACATCCTGTAACTTTAAAAACTTTTCTTGGGCTGGACTTAGCCGGAATTAAGTCAAAAATTGTTGTTAATCATGGCTTGACTATTTAGCAAGCATGAGTTAACGTGATTGAACTGATTGATTGGCATGGTTTGGCTATTTAGCAAGCATGTCGTTATGTGGTGGTATGTGCCTAAATACACATACCTTTAACCTTTAAAACCAAACTTAAATGACCAAAAACATACCAAAAATACATTGTATTTGTATGTTTTCATTTATATTGTGCAGGAAACGGATATCCAAGAAAAGGACGAAAAATCAAGCAAACATGGACCAAAACCGAGCACGGAATGGAAGAGCGTCAAAAAGACAAAGTCAAATCGAAGCCAAAGACCAAAAAGTCAAAGTCAAGGTCAACCCCGACAAAGTCAACAGTCAAAGTCAAAGCCAAAACCGAAGAAATGTTAAATGGGCCCACCCGTACCCATCTAATGGGCTGGGTCAGCCCATTTAAACATTATATGAAGACATTATAAGCCTTTAAGGCTTAAAAAGCCCAAAACCCTTTATATAACACTCGGCCCAAAACAAAAACAAAAGCCCAACTGAGTTAACAGCCCACCCTTTTACAATTAACTCGGTTAATCCCACAAGGACCATGCGTGTAATATACCAATACACGTTGAGGGGCCTTTTCTGCCAAGTCAATAAAACTTTCATAAACACAAAGGACTTACCATGAAAACACCTTATACAACTTGAGGGACTTGTCCTGCCATCCAACCAAACTTTACCCTGCTTATAATATCCAAAACAGTTTACCCGCCAAAACCCTTTTGGCACTATTCATCATCTCTCCCATCACTTTCCCCTACCTCGTTTACTGTTCACACAGCCAAAACCATCCCTTTCCCTTGAACCCCACTCACATGGCTAAATTGCCACCTTGTCAATCATAAACCCATCCATTGGACAAGGCATACGACAAGGGATCAATGGTCTTGATCAATTGACTTGGGCACAAAGACAAATTGAGGGCTAAGATTCACTTTGAAGACTCCCCTCACAGTGAAAACACAACAAACACAGCAAGAGAAGACTCAAGATTTAGGGTTTTAGTATAAATAGGCTAGAATAGTTCAATTTTCCTTTGTCGAATTTTTGTGTTTAGAAGGCAAAAGCTTGTAAACCTTAATTTGTACCATTTTAATTACTGTCTATTTAATACATTGTCATTTAATTTAACTGTCATTTAAATTTCAGCTTTGTAATCTTTTCTTTAAGTTAATGCAATTATAAGTGTTTTGTTTAAATACTTGTCATTTACTTATTTGTCATTCAAATACTGTTTTCTTAAGGTTTTATATGAACTTTTGAGTCATTGGAAGCTTGTATAAACATTTGTTTAATTTTCTGTCAAAAAAAATCATAAAAAATCATTAAAAAAATACAAAGATTTGTCTAAGAAAGCAAGGAGCAAGGTGTATTATGGATGGCATTGGGTTAGTGCTTCATGGGAAGCTTTAGGAAAGGTTTATAAGCATTTTGAGTGCTTATTGTCTTGCCAAAAGCTATGGACAATTGTGAGTCTACTTTTTCCAATTTTTGCATTTTACTATTCATTTGCTTATTTTATGCTTATTCTTGCTTTTTATTGCTTATTGCTGTTATTTGTTGCTATTTATGCTTACTTAATGCTTATTTGTCCTTTGTTTGAGTTTATGCCTTAATCTGCCTTTATTTGCCATTTACACTGCTTATTTCCATTTGCTTATCTTAAGTGCTTAATCTTGTGCTTTTATTGCTCCTATTTGCTTATTTATCATTGTTGTTAATCTGTTTTTCATAAGCTCAGCTTAAATCCTTGTTAATCAGTTTAAAATTTGTCTTTTCAAAGATAAAGGGGTTTTTGGCACAAGGATGCAAAGAGGGTCATTTGGGTATAAAAACCTTTTGGGTCACTAAGGCAACTTTGGCCAGCCTTTTTAAGCTGTTTTCAATCTGTTTTCCAAAAGTTTTAAGTCTTGTACATTGTTTTCAAATTTTTCTAAAGGGTGTGTTCAAAACTGTGTTCAAAAACAGTTTTATACTACTTATTTGATTAAAAACTTTTTAACAGGTTTTAAGTGTTGTTTTAATATCCTTTTATAGAGTCAAATGCATTAGTCAAGAGTCTTTTTGATTTACTTTAGTCTTGTTCAAAACCTGTCAACACTGTCAAGACATTTTTTTGTTTTAAAATAGCCATTTTCAAATCTTTTTTGCAGATAGTTAAAAGAGTTTTTGGACCTTGCCTTTTTGAGCATAAGCTCTCTTTAAGTCAATCTCAAGCTGTTTTAACTTGTTTTTAATTTTGAAGCTTATTTTGAGGCCTGCACTTTTACCCTTTAAAACTAAAAAACCAAAAAAATGTGTACCCTGTGCAAACAGCCTATTTCACAGCCCTTTTTCTTTGCTTATTAGTTTTTCAAATTTTATTTTCTTGGCAGTTCTAGGAAACCACTTGGTCAGGATTCAAGCTCTAGTAAGCCCCAGTCCATAAGATTTCCTTTTTGGTGCTTAAAAATAAGCCCCAAAAGTGTCCCTTAGGCTGCCTTGCTTCAGTTTTTTAGCCTTTAGCTTATTGCTTTTTCTGGCTTATTGGCTTGTTTTTCTTTGATTATTTATGATTGAATTTGCTTATTAGGTGAAGCTTTCCATCTATCTTTGCTTATTTGTGTTTTACATTAGCTTATTTTGCGTTAAATTAGCCTAGCAGTTTAGACTTTAGGACTTAGTATAAAAAAGCTAGTCTGCCCTCTTTAATTGCTTATTTATCAGCTTATTTTCAGTTTTTGTAAAAAGTTGCCTTTTTTAAAGTTATTTGTTTTTTCTAGTTTTACAAGTTTTAAAAAAAACAAAAAAAAAATTATCAAAAAGGGAGACCAAAGGTTTGAACCCTAGACCTCCCTTATCACACACACGTCCCCAAACAGTCACGCACTAACCATTGGTACCAGTAGGACCATCTGGTCATAACTGGTACCATTTCACTTACATACACATTTAGCCCCTTTTAAGCTATAAGCTATTTTTAGCTTATAACAGCTTATTTAGATAAGATGGGTTCTTAGTTTTATTTTTCTTTAAACCAGCATAGTTTTAGCTACTTTTTGTAACTTTTTCATATTTTTCTTAATTTGTTTACTATTTTTAATCAATTTTTCTTTATAAAACTGTTTTTAATTCATATTAAATTTTTAAAAAAAGTCAAAAAAATAAAAAAAAAATCAAAATTTTCTTTTATCAAATAGGAACTAGGAAAATTAATTTTGCACTCGTAGGATTATTTTTGTAAGAATTTAATTTTTAAAGAACGAGTTTCTAACCCCGTTCTCGTTTTTAAGTTTAAATCGCTTTTAGCTTTCGTTATTAGGTTTTCCCTAATCGTTTTTGCATTTTAATCATAGAAATTAGAAAACCAAATCCAAAAATCTTTGAACTATTCAAATTACGCGATCACAAACGTTTTTTATTTTCAATTCGCACCTCGTTGGGAGAACGACCCGGGGGAATTTTGATTTTCCTTTGGATAAAAGGAATTGATTTGAATCTTTCGGAATACTTATCGTACTATAATTGAATTATAATTATTGATTATTATTATATATTTATATATATTTATTTATATATATAGTAATCTTTGGTTATCATGTGGTTATATGTGCTTAATGATAAGTACCTTGTTTCGATTAATGACGTAGTGCTTTCGATAGAGTTATGTATACTCATAATGATTACCGCAACGATGTATTCTCTTCTGATGAAATAGGCTTGACTGTTAGCAAGCACGATTTAATAAAATTGGGTCGGTGGGGTACGCCTTTTCCCCCAAAGCTAAACGATTTGCATGGCTTGACGGTTAGTGAGCATGCAATTATGTGATTTTGTACGCTTAATGATAAGCGCCTTGTTTTGAATAATGTTATAACGCTTTCGATAGAGTTATGTACACTCTAGACGGTTTTTATAATGACGCGATCTCTTTTAACGAGACCCGTTGGACGATATGTGTTTTGATTTGATCGGTGTGATCACCGATGATTTTTGAATTAATTGTCGCTTTAAAAATTTTCCAAATGCGCCCGAGGTCGTGTGGCCATAATGTGAGAACATGTGAATTCATTCGAGAATGACATATTTCACTCATCGCAGTAAAATTGGGACGAATAAAGCGATTAAAGCGCCGGGACGTCGCTTCCTAAAGGAGGGGAGACTGTGACAACCGGCAATTTTCAGATATTTAAATAACTATTTTACCCTTTAACTTTTCGGGTCTGACTTGACTTTTGACCGTTTGACCTTTTATTGTCATATAAAAACAATTATCGCATAATCGGTAATTTTTCGGAGCTTATTTTAATAATGAATCATCATTATTATTACATAATTCTCATTTATAAATTTATTTTTCAAACCTATTTGGCTTGAAAACGAGAACAACGCGTACCGACACGAAAATAATTAAATTTTATTTAATTATCAAAATTTATTTAATAAATTATTTAACATTTTATCTCAAAAACGATTATTATTAACGTGAATATTCGAGTTAACGTTTTATTTTACGAATAAAGTTTACCCGTGATACCGCTGTCTAGTAATAAACAAAACGAACCTTTTAAATAAACGTTACCAAATATTTTTGAAATATGGCCAAGTAAATACTTATTTTCGATGGAAAAATTATTTGGAACACAAAGGCGAAACTTTCGTGTCTTGGTTCAAATGTTAACTAGCCTAAACGAGACCCGAATCAATATTTTACAAAAGTTTCCCAAAAATTTCATTTCTAGCCCCTGTGGTCAAATTTACCCGAAACCCCCCTAAACTATCACATACATGCCACTTGGTTTTATAATTTTTAGCATATATATAAGTTTAAATGTACGGTTTTTCTCATTTTAATTACCCTAGCAACACACACACCACCACAAAAAGATTTCTGGCGCCGCATGGCGTTTTTCGGCCACCGGAATACTTTTCCGACGAGGGCGTCGTGCCTCCACCCGCCGGTCACAATGTCCACCATCATTAGATCCACGCCACACCACCATTTTTACTATCACCATCGCACCACAGTCACCACCATCCACCAACGCCATCACCTCCGACGCATGCCACCATCTTCCCACCATCAGTCGCGCATCACCACCTCATCATCGCCATCGACATGCACCACCATCGTCACCTCCTCATCATCACATCTATTCCACAACCACCGCACCATCAGCCGCCACTACCCATCGACGCCACCACCTTCGTCTCCAACAGCCGCGACACCCACCACACCATTGTCACCTCTCGTATTTTTCCGAGTTGGATGGTTACATCTTTTGTAAAAATTAATAATTATTTAAAGTGGTATTGGTAGCTTAAG
>BQNB010202251.1:0-10852 GCA_026074375.1 Tanacetum coccineum
GACATAAAAGAGAAAAGGATCAGAGATTGTAGTTCATTGTACGACTTGAACTAAAGAAGATGTTAACTCAATAAGTTACATACATTTGGTACTCTTTGTTGTATATTAGTATGTAAGAAGAAGCCTTTATGCTCACTTACTACTAATTCACTTAGGCTACTTTTCTATTCAAATAGGGGGAGATTGTTGGGCCAATTCAGTGCTTGATTGTCCATATACAGGATTTGTATGAAAAGTATCTAAGTAGAAAATAAGTCATTGAACTTAAGTAAGTTCAGTGAGTCATCCTCGAGTGTTCTTTAGAGTCTACAAGATAGACTCGTCATAACCTGAGATGGATCTCAGCAAGTTATGTAAAAAACCAAGATCAGGATGATGGAGTCAGTGAGTGACGACAATAACTTACTGACTTCCTGAAGACCATCTCTGAACGAAGACGTAAAGTATTAGCGGGAAGTTCCTATTTGGCAAAAAGCATAGAAGACAAAAAGTACAAAAGGGTGACTTGTACTTTATTGAAGGTTGTAAAAAGAAAGACATTAAGTATTAAAGCTACTTTATAGCTAATAGTTAAAATAACTATTACTTTATTACTTTAGTGAAGCTTCTCAAGGAAGCTTTACTTTCCCACTATATATATATGTGGCTAGTAGTTAAAGATAGTCTAAGAATTCTTTCAAAGAAAAACACAATGTAATATCTTAGTGGTAGGGTTCTCCTCCCATTGGTTCACAAGCTTAGCTAGCTTTGAACAATGGGAGTATAGTTTGTCATTCAACTTCCCGGTTGTTATTCCGTAAACAACCGGGTTCCCCTTGTAAATCTTTCATTCATTGATAATAAGATTTATAAATGTTGAAAAGTACAAACTTTGTTATTAGTGGTCAATTAGTTAATTGTGCAAACTTGTTCTTCATAGATCCTTATAGATCTGTGGTTTGCACAAGAATAATGGACCATCAAAAGCTATAACTATATGCGCAAGTTACGACACATGACTGTATAGCTAAAACTACGTGACCTTTGGGTCACATACTTAAACATCATTATATAGTATGTATATGTTATTAATCAAGTATCAAGATTGAGAAAAATTCATTAGGTCCGAGAGAATAAACTTGTTGGGTTAGTTACAAATTTAAAATGATAGAATTAGGATTAGCGGATAGGAGTCTTAGGCCTTGGTTTAGGCCTTGCATTTTAGGATCATAGGAGCTAGGCCCCTTTTGCTTTTCCCTTAGGTTGTGCATATAGGATTGTGGTAGCTTTGTATTAGCCTTGCCTTGCGTGTGTTAGGTCCTTGTGTCTTATAGCTAGCGTGCCTTTATGTGCCTTGGGTTTAGCTCCTTTTTGCTTTCCTTTTTAGGCTTGGTTTTGTCGTTTGGCCCTTTTGCTTGTTTTGCTCTATTTTTTTGCTTGTGTGTAGGCCTTTTATGGGATCCATCTTGATTTGTTTGTGGCTCTCTCGTGGTTTATGTTCCTTTGTGTGTTTTGCTTTTTTTTATTGTCCTTTGTGTGCTTGAGTGCTTGTTTTTCTTGGGTCTCATGTGGGCTTGTATGCTTGTTTGTTTTGCGTCTTTTCTTGTCCGTTTATTGTGTGTTTATTATGCTTGTTTGCTTTGTGTTCGTCTTCCTCGAGTTATGATGATGTTGGTTGCTTGTTTGTTTTGGTTTTGTTTCTTTCCTTATCCTAGAGCTTTTACTTTATGCACACGTACACTGGCCGGAGTCTGGAAGCAGTCTCTTTACTTTTGGGTTTATCATGGAAGTAGGAGTAGGATCTGTCTACATCTCACCTCTCTCATACCCCGCTCCGGCGGGATTGGGCATGTTGTTGTTGTTGTTGTTGTTGTTTGTTTTATCATTATATCTCAAGCAAGGCTGTCAAGATCACGATCTCACCTAGGATCATTTTTGTCATTGCAAGATCTCGTAAGAGGATCGAGATCATAAGATCCTACCAATTTGTTTTGTTTTGTAAACAAAGTATAAACGATTCAAACTGTTTTCATTTTTACACAACATTAAAGATAAATTCATATAATATCCTCTTAAATATTTCAAAGATCAAATTTGAAACACCAAAGTAAAACTAAACCACAATTTTTTGGACTATTTTGATTTCGGCTTATATTTCATAAGCTTCGAATTTCCTGCTTATTTTGAGACTTGTTACGGGTCGTTGGGTTTTGGACTGGATCTGTTACATTTTAAACTATTGGACTAAAACCGTTATACCCAACAAACCACGAGGACCAAAAATGTAGTTAACTCGTAAGAAAATGTAGATAACCTGATTGTCAAACCATTTCACTTACTCTATTTAGATGCATTTCTTAGTTAATAGACAATTTCTTCTGGCTCATAATTCAAATTATAATATTATAAAGTTCAAAAGCATATCACCGCACAACATCAACCATGACATGCCATGGTTGTACCTGACCGCAGGGCATGAGCCATAGCCATGAAATCCCACAATGCACCTATTTCGTGACAAAGTCTTGAGCATAACGTCATTAGTCCCCCAAGGTTTGGTCTGAACATAAGCGACGATTACATCCAAAGTTATCATAATCTGTTTTTTTTACCAAAAGCTCACCACTGGATGAATCAAAAGATGCTTCAAAAACAGTCGAACATATAACGGACACGTTTTTCCCATCTATCAATGGCTCCCCTAGAAGTTGTAATGAAGCAAAAACAGAGCAACACATGCGAGGCACATGACACGTTTAAAATCCAACAAACTCTCTAACAGAATTTCCCGCCAATTTCACTCAACTTCATTTCTATAAATACCACATCATATCTCATTTGTAATTCAGTTTTAGTGTAATGTCTTCCTACTGTGTGTAAAATACATCTTTCTAATAACAAATCCATTTACAAAGCATTTGAGTTGTCTTTCTTAGTTTGATAATTTTGTGCTTGTATTTGCTAACTACCACTTCTAATCATAGAGGTCTAGTTAAGCTCGTCACAATCGGTATCAGGAGCCCTTTCTTGGCACCATTCCACCATTTCAATTACAATTCAGTTTTTTTTTGTTACAAATTCTGTTAATTCTGTTACAATGATAATGCAAAGGAATGCAATGAGGTATTTCATTGTATTGATGTTGCTTGGTGAAAATGGTAGCCGAATTAATGTTTTTTCTTTTACTTACGATTTTTGTTAATTTAAATAAACATCAAAATGAAACAAGTTGAATCGAATTGTTGGAACAAACACAAATGATTGTGCCTTTACAATCTCGAAGCACTATAATTGCTTGCATTCACAACTCGTTATTAATAATTCAATACAGCCATAAACGAAATTACAGCAAGCACAATGTTTTGAAAGAATGTAAATGAAAACAATCTTAAAAACTAAAATAATTTTGTTATGCTTCATGAAACCAAGTGTGAGAAACAAAATTAACGAAGAGGTGAAAATCTTCTTAAAAAAGTTTTGATATTTAGGTGAAGAAACTCACCAGATCAATCGAAATAATAAATAATATATACAAATAGTCAAATAGAAGGTGAGAAAAAAAAATAGAAGCAATTAAAAAATCGTGGAAAAGTTGAGGAATGGTGTATTACCTAGTATGAGGTAATGAGTGATTGCATTACTCTTAACCAACCATCATTATTGATTTCCTTTAACATTCCTTAGTGTCTATAACATCACCGTCTTGATGTTTCAACGTTCTCATGGCTACAACATTCAGTAGTAGCCGGAATGCTAGATTCCACTAATTTAAATTTAATTGATAAGCTTAAGGAAGAATAAGAGGATGAAGAAGAAGAATAAGAAAAAGAAAAAAGAGCTGGACTATTGTACTCTTCTGACTAGACAGCAGTTGCTTGGTTTCCTCATTGATATCATGTACTGGCACGAGTTTCAAATCTACGATATTGATGTAATAGCTTGATCGTATGTGTACTTTTTCTAAAACAAAGTCGTGTGATTAGGTTTTTTATGAATTTTGAACCCTTGTCTTTTATTGTTTTGCTTCGGTTTTTATTTATAATGAGAAACCATTGTCCTCTTCGGCTTGTTGGACTTTGGAACCCAATCTACTACCATTGTCCTTTTGAGCTTGATGACTTTGGAACCATATATATATAAGCCAGATTGAAAGGACATAAAGCAGAATGAGCTCGACCCAAGCTTTGATTATGATGCTAATCGAATAGGAAGAAAGGTTTCGTTTGCATTTTGCTTGTGCTTAAATGCAGGTATACAACTTCAAATACATTGTATTTTCTTTTAGAAAAATGAAAAAATAAATCAGTGGCATCGTTAATGAAGATGCCACTGAAAAAGATGACTTCACTGAAAACCCCTAATTTTATAGAATGAATAGACGATCACATTCCCCTATCAGACACTAGTTGGAGAAAAGATACATGTTGAGCTGATAAGATATGAAATAGAGTTAGTGTAACAACTATTTAAGAAAATTTGAGCTATATTAACAATCTGATCATACTCCAACAAAATCTAATAATGAAAAATATACATGCCGATTATTACTACACCGTTAACTTATTTTAGAAGTTCCAAAGAAAAACTCAAAGTAATGATAGGCCATTTAACCCTTTAACTTATCTTGAAAAAGAGGATCAAGAATACTCTTGCTAAAATAGAGCAAGTCCGAAAACCAACGTGTGTAAGGGTCATATACTGACACTCACATCTAATTTGTTTCATTCCATTAAGATGCGTCCTCTATTCATGTAAAAATAGTTGAAACTTGCAAAATTACATAATGAGAAAAAAGCATAAATATTGAATAAATAAACATATATCAAAGTTCTTAAAAGTAATAATAGTCTCTTAGGTACTGGCGAAAAAACTTGAAAGACAAACTATATGAAAGGTCTTGTGAAGCAAAAGTGTAAAACTTACATTTAAGAATCTCAATGTTCTTCCTTTTAGGGGTTGTTCGATGTTCTTATATTGGTTGAGCAATATGTCTATGTTCAATACAACCATTCCCTTGTATTTGCAAAGAGATAATAGTATTATTTACCGAACCCGTAACCTGATGGTCTCGAAAGTGAAAGTAGTTGGTTGAAAATCTTAACTCATTTCACCTAATTAGCAATCTACATATAATCTTATCATCCATGAGATTATGGAGAACTAAATTATAGACCAACTTCTTTTTCTCCTTTTTATACTGTAACAACCGTGACTTGAGCAGGTTAGTCAAACCATTAGTGTTGACTTATGTGTCTGTTGCAATGTACGGTTTATGTGATTTTATGTGTTATACGTGTTTATATGAGTTTATGTGGGATATGTGAGGTATTGATAATCAATCTATTAAGTGTGATCATCTCAATGAGATTGGAATGGTGGTGAAATTGGTTGAGTTCATTTCGTTCACTTTTGAGTGACAAGGAAATGATTATTGAGATTTTAGCATTTTGTGATTAATGTGTAAGTATTTATACGTATACGTATTTTTGTGTTGGTAATTTAAGATAAGTTTAGGTTTTAGAGGTTAAGTTAAGAAAAATGAGTTATTTGATGGAGAAATTTCATTTTTATCACTTATAGTGATAATGGAATTGAATTAGTATTTTGAAAGAATTGTTTTGGTTAATAAGTGGTTGTCTAGGTGATGGATTAAAATGTGAAGCGTGTCATTTGTGAAAGAAATGAGTTTGTTAAAATATGAGAGTTTTTGGTAAACTTTCCATATATAGAAAGTGAATTTGGAAATGAAAAGTTATTTTTAGAAAGCGTAAAACGTAGGTTTTGCGAAAGAAGGTTTTGGAGATAGTTTATGGTTTTTATAAATTATCAAACTTCAAGTTCTTTTAGTAAATAATAAAGAAAATAAAAAAAATTATTTATGGATGAATAGTAAAAACAGGAATAGTAAAAAAAAAGGAAAAGAAGTCCAAGTTGGGCTCAAACTTGTAGAAAGGGTTATCCATTAGGCCTATATAAGCAAACCAAGGATTAGAAAATACATATTTTTTTCTCCCCCTTTCTCCTTGGTCGACCGAATCCTCAAGAGAAAAAAAAGTTTTTTTTATCAAGTTATTAAGGTAATCATTATATTCTTGTTTAATCTTTTTTTTATCAAGTTCATTTTGTATTCTAAACATGATGGATAAGTTATTATCATAAATTTTAATTAGGTTTTCTTAATTAGGGTTTAGTTACTGTAATTAATGTGACATTAATGATTTAGAGTTATAATTGTAAAGTGGTTATGAGTTTTTATGTGGAATTGGGGTTGAATTATGCGTTTTGGGTGTTTTAATTAGATGAGCAGAATTTGGTCAGATTGTGGTCGAATATCTCCATGATCGAGAATGCAAACGACATGATTTTTTTTTAAACTGTAGTTTTTTGATCTTTTTCCATTTAAATCTAGCGGCCTCGAACGATTTTGAGTTCGGGAAGGCCTTCAAAAGCCTTTCGCAAGAAAAGTTGTCTAACCAGTAAATACGGGTCAGATTTGGGTCTAATTTCGGGAAGTAAAACCCTAACTTAAAATTTGAATTGGACTTAGCCCTTCTACAGAAGTTAATTCTTATGTGTCTATTAAAGATCCCCCAAAGGAAATTAATTAATTCGAAGCCTAAGTATGCTTTTTAGGGTCATACTTTTTAGTGCGCAATCAGACCCGAATTGAGACTGTTTTGGAGTTTGATTTTCTTAGGAGCACTTAGGTATGCAATTAATGATTGGGAGTCACATGTTAGACAGTAGACACATAAGGAAGCATGTGAGATTTTTGGTTTGAATTATGAGGATGTTAAAGTGGTGCGTTTAGGTCGCATAAGTAGGTGTAAAATTCTGCTTAAAAACAGAAACTGTGAAGTGTAACATTTAAGTGTAAATAGTAAATGTAGGATGTGGTAAAGTTTTAAAACAAGTATAGGACTATGATAGATAACATAGGCATCCATCATAGTTGAGGTTACATCATATTGGGTTGAATGCCTAATTGATGGTAACTTATTGTGTGTTTATGTTGTTTAGATTGTTCGTGAATTTCTATGAAGTATTTGTGGATTTTGGAAGCTAGCATCAGGTGAGTGTCATAGCCCCTATCTTTTCTAAGATTTTTCATTGGGGTGGATCGATACTTGAGTATGTGATGTTTTATTATTGTGATATTGGATGGTTGAGCTTAAAAATGCATGTGCTATGTGGCTATTACTTGCTATGTGTTGAATTGAATTGACAAGTGGAGCCGGGTTGGCTTGGATCGTGGGATCGTTCCTTCCCCACTTGGGTTGAGCCGAGCTATTTTTGAGTTGAGCTATTTTGTTTGAGTTATATTGATTTGAATTGTGTTGAATTGAGCTGATTGATTTGTAGTATGTGATAGTTCATGATATGCCATGCAACTATTTATCTTTATCACAGAAATGTTGGAGTTGTTTTGAAATGTTTTGAGGTTGGTGTCTAAAACCTATGGCATCTCACCAACCTAGTGTTGACGTGTTTTAGCATCGTTTTCAGGTAACTCAGGTGATCGAAATTGATGTTAGGAGAGTTGCTAGTGAGACCATAGATGCAAGTTGAAGATCTATGATTTTGCTATGCCGTTTTATTTGAGCAATATGTTGATTTGATTTCTAGACTTTGTTTTGATATTGTAAGACTTGTATGGATGGTAATCCTTATCATTCATATTTGGTCGTTGGATTTTTTTGTTGGATGTTATCATGACACGTTGTGTCTTTGCATTTATTACACTATTTAGTATTCCTCTATAAAGATACCATGTGCTATGTTAATATCTTTCATGTTATGCCTCGCATTTCCGCCTTGGCGGGGTGTGACAATACTGATCTTATCATAATAAGAGATGCAATAACACATTTTTGTATGCACTAATGACACAAACAAATGTTGTAATAATTCACTTGATGCCGTGATCATGCGCTAACACTTATTTTATAATTAATAATCAAACTAAAAGATTTACTAACTTATAACATAATGCTCTTATTATGTTGTAACACGGTTTTTGATGCACTACTGACAAAATAAACGATGTAATTAAGTGATGCCCGCATCAAACTAACAAGTGTGTGAATGCTTAGTCCAAATGTAATAATAAAATACATTCAGACATTATATCAAACACATGGTGTGCAATTTCAATAAACACATTTTTAGGCATTTTTTTCTACCAAATGTGTTCCATATCAGACAGAAAACATGTTTATATGATGATAAACGTACAACAAAATTTCAAAAGCAATCAAATCATTAATTTAAAATTGACTAATTAGCAAAATTAGTTTACTTTCAAGTTAAATCTTACTTTTTCCTCATTGTCAGATGATTAACGCTACAAATTACATGATTAATTCTATAATTAGTTAGGGTTTGTATTACCTGAAAGATGGAACGGTGCCGCCACCGTCAGCTACTGTGACGGTGCTAAAGGTACCGGAGCATAAGCTACTAGTGTGGTGACCGGAACGATGGCGGTGCAGCGATGGTCGGAGGTGCGACCGTTGTGGTCGGTGTGGTGGTGGTCGGAGGAGTGTGTGTTTGTTATGAGTGTAGATCTGATATGTATGTATGTTATGGAACGACAATGACATATCTGTAGTGTTTCCCTTATTTTCATTTTTTTTTCATTTTGTACCCTTAAGTTTGATAAGTTTGCAAAATATACCCTGTAGTTTTGTTTTCTAGGTTTTCTATGAATATAAGGTTTTCTCTAGAACCCATCCCTGCTCTTACTAGCGTATTTTGTATACTATAAGTGCAAAAATATGAGATATTGATGTTTACTAGACGACTATTTATGTTTTGTAAGAATATCTTCACACGTACAAATAAGTATTGAATCTTTGATCTTACTAGCATATTTTTTATATCAGAAGTGCAAAAATAGTAGATATTGATATTTAATAGATGATTATTTAAGTATTATAAGAATATATTCACTCGTGCAAATGCTGAACAAGGATTGAACATTTGATCTTACTCGTGTATTTTTTATACTAGAAGTGCAAAAATATGAGATATTGATAATTAATAGACGATTATTTAAATTTTGTAAGAATATCTTCACGCGTGCAAATTATGAGCAATGATTGAACCTTTAATCTTACTAGCGTATTTTTTATACCAGAAGTGCAAAATATGAGATATTGATATTTAATAAACGATTATTTAAGTTTTGTAAGAATATCTTCACGCGTGCAAATTATGAGCAATGATTGAGACTTTTATCTTACAAGTGTATTTTTTATACTAGATGTACAAAGATAGTAGATATTGATGTTTAATAGACGACTATTTAAGTTTTATAACAATCTCTTCACGCATGAAAATTATAAGCAAGTATTGAAGCTTTGATCTTACTAGCGTATTTATATACTAGAAGTGCAAAAATATGAGATATTGATATTTAATAGACAATTATTTATGTTTTGTAATAATATCTTCACACGTGAAAATTATAAGCAAGTATTGAAGTTTCGATCATACTAGCATATTTTTTATACTAGAAGTGAAAAATATTGATGTTTAAAGCTTTTATCTTACTATTGTATTTTTTACTAGAAGTACAAGATTAGGATATATTAATGTTTAATATATGATTATTTAAGTTTTGTAAGAATATTTTCACGCGTGCAAATTATGAGAAAGGATTAAAGCTTTTATCTTACTATCATATTTTTTTACTAGAAGTACAAGATTAAGAGATATTAATGTTTAATATATGATTATTTAAGTTTTGTAAGAATATTTTCACGCGTGCAAATTATGAGAAAGGATTAAAGCTTTTATCTTACTATCATATTTTTTTACTAGAAGTACAAGATTAAGAGATATTAATGTTTAATATATGATTATTTAAGTTTTGTAAGAATATCTTCACCCGTGCAAGTTATGAGTAAAGATTAAAGTTTTGATCTTACTAGCATATTTTTTGCACTATATTCATGTTTAATATACGATTATTTAAGTTTTGTAAGAATATCTTCACTCGTGCAAATTATAAGCAAATATTGAAGCTTTGATCTTACTTGAGTATTATTAATACTATAAGTGCAAAATTATGAGATAATGATGTTTAATAGACGATTATTTAGGTTTTGTAAGAATATTTTTACCCGTGAAATTATAAGCAAAGACTGAAGTTTTGATCTTGCTAATGTATTTATATGCTAGAAGTGCAAAAACAGAGGATATTGACATTTAATAGATGATTATTTAAGTTTTGTAACAATATATTCACATATGCAAATTATGAGCAATGATTGAAGATTTGATCTTACCAGTGTATTTTTATATTAAAAGTGCAAAAATATGAGATATTGATGTTTAATAGACAATTATTTAAGTTTTGTAAGAATATGTTCACTCGTGCAAATTATAAGTAAATTTTGAAGCTTTGATTTTTCTAGTATATTTTATACTAAAAGTTTAAAAATATTAGATATTGATGTTTTATAGACGATTATTTAAGTTTTGTAAGAATATCTTCACTCGTTCAAGTTCTGAGCAAAAATTGAAGCTTTGAAATTACTAGTGTATTTTTTATACTAGAAGTGCAAAAATATGGAATATTGATGTTTAATAAACGATTATTGAAGTTTTATAAAAAAATTTCTTCACGCGTGCAAATTATGAGCAAGGTTTAAGGCTTTGATCTTACTAGCAATTTTTTATACTCGAAGTACAAAAATAAGAGATATTGATGTTTAATAGACGATTATTTAAGTTTTGTAAGAATATCTTTACGCGTGCAAATTATTAGTAAAGATTAAAACTTTGATCTTACTATTGTATTTTTTATATTAGAAGTGCAATAATAGGAGATATTGAGGTTTAAAAGATATTTATTTAAATTTTGTAA
>BQNB010202255.1:0-10851 GCA_026074375.1 Tanacetum coccineum
GTAGTTGTGAAGTTGTGTTGTGAAGTCGTGAAAGTAGTGAAGAAGTTGTGAAGTCGTGATAGATTGGTTCTAGCTAAGATTAGAACTCGACATCTAGCTTAGTGTCGGAAATTGATATAAGCGAAAGTTGTGTACGGTTTTCTCCGCCTAAAGGGAGCTTGTTGACTAGTGAAGTAACTCTCGAGTTGGGTACTCGGGGAGTGGAGTAGGGCGAAGAGGTGCTTCATGACCGAACCACTATAAATCATCGTGTCCGGTTTGCATTTCCTTTTACTTATCTCTTTACTTTTATGCTTGCATTTATCGCTTTATATTTTTTACTTGCAATTGTGTAATGTGTTGATTATATAGTTTTAATTATGTTTATGTCATGAATAAATGTGAATATTGTGTGTTGGTTTGTATTGTTGTAAATCGATGTATTACTATGTGTATATAACTCGTATGAACACTCATCATATTGTGTCACGCTTGATCGGTAATTTGATACGAAACATTTTAAGATTTTAAATGGAAACGTGTTTACCCTCCCTCTTATGATTTCCACAGATATGTAACACTAAAGAAGGTCAAACTGATGACTTTCCAGATAAGCGAATCATCACGGCTGATAGGACATAATCCAAATAAAATTTAGGAAATGTCATGAGATACAAACCATACCTACCAAACACGAAACAATTGGAGGAATCTCTCTCTACATTAAACTTATTTTCCCAAAAATTTAGACCTGTTTATCTCATGCAAAAACATTGAATTTTTTTCTCTAAATTTAGACCCGTTTATCTCATACTAAAAAAACTCCATCACTTTTCAACATTTACATAGATAGACAGTAAAGAAAAAAACTGAGCTAAGAAATCGTAGCTTTTAAACATGTACAACAATACATTTGTAATCAATAACATGCAAAATATATAAACCGTATCCTCAAACTGAAACAATATAACCAAATCATGTGAAAAAAACATAAAAGCAATTTCAAACAACACATGCGGTACCCCATAGATATTTACACAGAGACAATCAAGAATAAAAAGTTGAGCTAAGAAATCATGGCTTTTAAACATCGACAACAATACATCTGCATTCAATCATAGGCCAAATATCTAAAGCACGAGTAGCATAAACCATATCCTGAAAGTGTAACAATATAAGTGAATTAGCTGGAAAAAAATATAAAATCAATTCCAAACAACACATGTAAACCCTAAATGTTCACATTTGCAATCAATCACAGGCGAAATATCTAAAGCCTGAATAGTGTAAACCATATCCTCAAAGTGCAACATTATAACCAAATCAAGTCAAAAAAAATATAGAAACAATTCCAAACAGTACATGCAATACAACCTATATAAAATCACATACACTTAAACATCATAAAACTAACATAGATAAACAATAATACACTTAAATCATCATCAAACTTATACAAATCAACAAAAAAAATACCTTGATTTATGACCTCACAACAATGATACAACCGTCAATTTTGTTTGTTTAACACCACCAATAAGTTTGAAAAAAGAGAGATACAGATACGTAGAGAGGTGTGTAGATTTAGAGATAGAAAGACATATTTGAAACACCTAAACCGCCAAACAACCACCACCGTGTGTGAATTTTTAGAGAGAAAGAGAGAGAGAGAAATGTAAAAGATGGATGCATCTTGCATTTGTTGCCCATAGTAAACTATTGAAGAAGGCTATCCAGTAGAAGAAGCACAAGAAGACACGTGCAAAGCTTGCTCAATACACTCCCGCCCATGACTGGCTGCCTAGTTTATAACAAAATAAGGCCTCAAAAACGAAATCAGACCTCAAAATAAGCCAACCCAAATCCATATTATGGCGCATGCACCAAAACGACATGGACACAACACAAAACGACCACATTAAGTGTAAAACGACCCTCATTTAAAACGAAACGAAGTCGTCCGCACGTCTAATGCATTAGATAAACGGAACATTTACGATGAAATCTAAAACAAGTACATTTGAAGAAAGTATAGTGATGACTTGAAAGGGAAAAAAATACATTAAATATAACAAATTGAAATTAGAATTTTGCTCAATTTTAGTAATGCACTAGCTTTTACCATGAGTAGACCGATTCTATTTAATCTTTTTATATAATAAAAGAATTACATCATTTCGGAGTTTTCTATCAGATTAGATCTTATGTGAAATTAAATTGGGACCAATCAGAATGCTTGATTTTGCCACGTAGAAAAAATCGTGCGATCTGATTGGTTAATAAAAAGTCAAAATTGAATCAATTTGGTCAAAATTGAATCAATTTGGTGGAAAAATCTGATGGAGAAAAAAATACATAAAAATATATTTGTCAAATTTGTGAAAATAAAAACTTGAAAAAAAGAGAATATAATTAATAAAACTTTAGTGGTTTAATTTTAAATAAATTATATGGACTTAAAAGTGTAAATTTATAAATTTACTAGTTTTATTATAACTTACAAAAATAAACAAACAACCCCTTAAACTTTATACCTCTAGACTTTATATTTTAAAATACAACAAATGTAAACAATTTTTTACTTCCAAACAAAGATTTAATATTATCTAATAATATCCCAAATCTACCCGAAGACTTTTTGATGAATTTTACATTGTTAGCCTATAATCATGTTATACAACTGAAGCACATTGAAGGCTTACTTGATTAGTTGGCTCACAATGTCAAGTCAGAAAACATGTAAATCAAAAGAAAAAAAATTAGTAATCATCCTCAAGTTCATATACTACGTAATATACAAAAGATTTAATAAATCCATTATCTATTATCTTTATATATTTCGATAATACTCTATAACATAACTTATAAAACAGAAAAAAATAAAAATATACTTGTAGTTTAAAAAACATAATGTGTAAATGCGTATTATTCTATTGGGCTATAATGATCTAAGAGTTCTTAAGATCAAAGCTCACTCCTGCTATAGTGCTATCAACATAGATCAAATACGTAGTATAATAGTTCCATCAACACTACTACATTACAGGGCTATAGCGACAGACTATTCTGTCGGAAATCCGTCAGTATTGGTGGTTTCCGACAGATTTGTGACGGAAAAGGTCTGTATGTGATTCTTGGTCGGTAATTCTTATCTGTTGGAGCTTTGTAGGAAACAACAACAAAAAATATGCGTCGAAAGTCTGTCGCTGATATTTCTGTCGGAAGCCCGTCGGAATAAATTCTGTCAGAAGGTCGTCGGTAACCAGCTTTGTCAGAATTCAGTCAGTAACTGTAGACAGTAAAGTGTTATAATTCCGTCACTAATAATTTTTGGAATATCATCCCAGAAAGGCATATAACTGGACAGGCTATAGCTAAATTTTATATAATCCTGTATATAAAATAGCTTTAATGAAACCAACAAATAAAAAGGTTTATTCAGAATCAAACATATTTATCTATCATCCACATCGAAAAAGTTGCATTCGATTCAAAATCCATGTCGAACCAATCAAAATATACAAAATGGTAGAGTATCTAAACCAAATATTCATAAAGATATGAAAATATCTAAACTACTGAAGGGATGCGGATTGTTAAACTTCTTTAACATCGAGTTAATGTCATTCCTCTTTCGCTACCAGTCACTCTCTCGAGCTTCGTCATGAGCATTCGCCTCTGATTCCCATTGATGCATGTGTTCCTACGCTTGACATTCCACTTGTAGTTGTAACTGCACTTCATCTCTATTTCCAATCGGGGTCTCACTTGTGTGTCATCCTCTTGTAATTTCCTTACTTGCAATATTGTATCAAGTTCCATTAATATGCTTAGAACTTATATAAACACAACATTGGAGCATAGTAATCAAAGACTTTGATAGTAGATACTACAGATAGGGGTGTTTATGGTTCTAGAACCGGAACGAATCGTCCCGGAACCGCAAGAACCGAGAACCGAAAATAAAAATATATGGAACCAAGAACCGTTCCAAGTTCTTCAGTTCGGTTCCGGGACGGTTCCGGTTCCGATACGGGAATTTTCGGAAATTCCCGACAAGAACCACTGTGTTAAAAAAATCATTTTTAAAATTTTCAATTATTCATAAAGGATATACTATAACAATACAAACACACACAAAAATATCTTCAACAATGCAAATCATTCCAATAATTTAAATAGTTCAAAATAAAATTTGTCAAGATCCAAATTCCATGTTAGTTTTAAAAAAGACGCATAGTAGTCTTAATGAAAGTTTGTCAAGATCCGAATTTCATATTACGATCATATAAAGAGAAGTTAACCGTGCATGCATTTGTAATTACTATTTTGTTAATTGAATTAACTAAAACTTACTTATATGTTGATGAATGATCTTGATAATGATAAATGATGTAGATTAAAGGTTTGGGTTTTAAGTAATTATGGATTATAGGTTTTAGAATTTTTTACATAATGGGTAGAGTTATATTATTTAATTTCTTAAAAGGCTACATGTTCTACATAATGTCCCAAACAAACCCTATAAAAATTCATATTCAAAAGAACGGTTCTTTTCGGGAAAGAACCGGAACCGGCCGGTTCTGTCCCGAACCGTCCTAAGAACCAAAAATTTAGAATTTTAGGAACCAAGAACCTGTCCATGGTTCTAATACACGGTTCGATTCCGGGACGGTTCCGCGGTTCTTAGGTTCCTCGATTTTTTTGGACACCCCTAAGACTCGCCTATAGTTCTGAAAATGATAGACTCCCCTGGACACGTAGCAATGCAAAGACTGGCCTAGTGTTATAGAATGCATAGACTTGCCTGGACATATGGCTGCCTTTACAATGTATAACTCGGCTGAATACCCATTTGACTCCCCTGTTTCATTTACATTTAAACTCGCCTGTTGCATTTTGAACCTTATACATAGCTGAGTGGACTCACCTGTGGTAAAATTCTGACTCGACTGGCATGTAGCAAGGGTATGACTCGCCTGTGGTGTAGTCTTGACGATTAAGTATTTACAGTGGCCATAACAAATTAACGATACAAATTACAATCCCTTGTTTTCAGTATATCCATTGCAGAAGATTTAGTTATCTTCCATTGTAAGAAAAGTGTTGAGATCGTTTTAAACTCATCTAGGATCGTTTTACCAATAACAATTGTAACAATTATGCACAGCGGAATTAAACAAACACAATTGTTATTGAACAAGGTTTTTCATTGAACGATTCCTATTTACCCCAACCTATAACATGGGGCTACACCAACTACTATGGTGTACTAACTAACTAACTAATATACAAAGCACACACACTTTGTAATCAGACTCTCATTGGAGAAGTCTGTGTTTTCTATGGATGGATTAAAAATTAATTCTACGACCTAGGATCTCTTTATATACTAGAGATTCCTAGGTTTACAAGAATCTTAATTAACATAGAAGTCCTATCTTTTGCACTTTAGTCCCTCCATACTTTGAAGACTTCTTTAATTGCGACTTGATCCTTCTTATTTCCTTCTTGTTTGATTCTTGTTTCATTCTTGTATTTACTTTGTCTCATCAAATTAATTATACAGGAATGTATAATTCCCAACAAAAAGCAACTTAAATTCAGACAAATGAATAACTACTTTTGGATCAGTTACTCTACAATTTAAATCAGTTGCTATTTATCCCAACTGATTTAAGAGCCCTGTATAGAGTTACATGTTGGTGACATTTATACAATAACTTCACAGCTCATTACTCAATTGCTTACTCGCCTAGTACACATAGAGTGAACTATAACCTGCAAGTTGCTAAACGTCGAATGTCAAATTGAATCTAAATTTACTACTCTTAGCCGTTAATTTGAATCGAAAAAACTAATGTATAAGTTTGATAATGCAATAAAAGAGCGTGAATTACATAATTCAGCAAACAAAATTTAAAATAAACACCAGTAACTAACAAGAGTGCAACCATGAGGTGCATCTCCTATGCAACCAAACACTGGAACATCAACTAGTTATCCTAACTATGACTCAGCTCTTATTACTAATCTCCTCCTAACACGAATCGAAAATTGACTAACACGAATTGAGCTTAAACGCATCACAAGCCTTGATGCTCGGTCCTAACCACTCGCACCAGAAGCCTCACTGTCAAACCGAAACAATACCTACTGTTAAACTCACGTACTACCCTTTTTAACTAGCGAGTTAGCAAGTACTCAAAAATTCACAAAGTAATAGTGTAACCTTACAAACTAATAGAAAAGTCATCACAATATTAGTAAATAACACACAATAACAATAACAATAACTTTAGTTATAAAATCAAACAAAATTAGGGCAAAATTAGTATATTGAACAAAAAATTAAAGCAAAAATTAGGGCAAAATAGTATAACTTGATGAACGACGACGGTAACGGCGGTGAATGGATGGAGGGACGATGAACGACGATGGCAGTGGCGGTGGCAGCGGTGATGGCAGCAGTGAACGGAGGTGAATGAATAGAGGGACGATAAACGGCGATGGCAGCGCCGGACGGCGGTGAATGGCGGCTAACGGATGAAGGGACGACTACGTGATGATGGAGAGCTAATTCTCTTATTAGTTCTTTTTGGCGGTCTCCTCGAAGTGGTATTGAAGAAGAGCAACTTCTTCTCCTTATCTCTAATACTTCTTCTGTTATTCTTCCTAATATTAGTGATAGATGGTCTTGGCTGTTAGATCCTTCGGGCGATTTCTCAGTAAAATCGACACGTGAATTTATTGATGATTCCATGCTTCCGAAGACGGATGTTCCTACAAGATGGGTCAAATCTATTCCCATTAAGATTAATATTTTTGCTTGGAGAGTTTCTTTGGATAAGCTGCCCACTCGTCTATTATTTGCCCTCTTTGTAGTATTGCTGTGGAATCAACTTCGCACCTCCTTTTCTCTTGCCAATTGGCTCGTCAGTTAATGATTAAGGTTGTTCATTTGTGGGAATTAGAGTATCAAGACTTTCACTCATATGAGGATTGGCTTCTTTGGTTCAAAAATCTCAGAGTTTCCAAGCGGCTCAAGGATGTGTTTGAAGGCGTTTGTTACATTTCTTGGTTGGTTATTTAGAAGTTTCACAATCAAGTTTTATTTGGGATCAACTTCCCTCGTTTAGATCTCCTTTTTGACAATATTGTTCGCTTGTCTTTTCATTGGTGCTCTAGTCGTTGTAGCTCAAATTTTGATTGGAACACTTGGATGGAAAATCCTAGTTCCATTATTTTGTAATCTTTTCCTAGCTCCTTGCTAGTTTTTATTTAAAATGCCGTTAAAAAAAACAGTGATGTGTCTAATAAGTTTGTATTTTAATCATGTGAACTTAATTTAATGTATTTACAATTTAGTAAGTTTGTATTTTAATTGAAAGCGTCTAATAAGTTTTATATATAAAGTCTTTGAGAAATTTTAATAAGTTTTATAAAGTCTTTGAGAAATTTGAACTTATGCAATTTATTTATAAACACTACTAGAAGGATTAGAAGTAGGGACGGCAACGAGTCAGGTTTCGGGTAGGTTTTAGTGAACTTTTATTTGCACTATAATATTCATATTCGTACCGGACCTATCACACGCTGGACATCCGGTTGATATTATTCATCGGTTGTTCGGGTTCATCCGTGGATATCAGTTATCCCCAATTGAATATTTTATGAACAAAATGACGGGTATCAAGATTAAGTCACACTAAAACCACGAACAAAACAAAACAAAGCACCTTATAATATATTTTAAAATTTTAATACCTAGATCCGTATCCAAACCCGTCAAACCGCAAGAGACCGGCCTAACAAAAATTTAACAAGCAATGTATATGCATTTTACTTAATAAAAAGGATTATAAGTTACATGTAAACCCAAGGTTATAAATAGCGTGAAGCGTGACGTAGCGGCATAGCCAAGCCTCAAGCATTAGCGTGAGGCGTTGCGTCATAGCGTTTTTAAGGCGTGACTCAAAGCGGCAAAAAATATTTATTGAGTGGTCAATAGTAGTAAGCTACTAAGCTTAAAATTGAGTTATAGAGTTACTAAACCCGAATCTTATGCAACCCAAATCATAAATACTTGTAAATAAGCTCAAGTCCAATAAATATCTTTAAAAAATTCAAAAAAAAATAAATCTCTTAAAAGCTTCAAAAAAAGGCGTCACGCCTTGCGCTATAGCGCGCTATATCACGCCTTATCACGCTTTATTGCACGTCACGCCTAAAGACGACGCCTTGGCCTGTTTCATAACGTGGAGGCTACGCCTCGCGCTATGACGCCGCTATAGCGCGCTATAGCGGCGCTATTTAGAACCCTGTGTAAACCACCTATTTGTAAAACTTGTTTTTTCTAAGTATGAGATATCACGTAATATTATTGAATTATAAGATAAAACAACATATTATATGTATATATGAACTATTTGTATGTGTACTATGGTTTTTAAAAGATCCACACAATAAAAAGCATTTTTGTTAGATCATGAAATGGGCCAAATTTGAAACATGAGTTGAGGGCACACAATAAAAGCCCAAAAACTAATAAAAATTACACTAATAGCCTAATACAAACTTTGAATATTTTCTAAGGAATTTCCGATAGAAACATTAAAAAGTACAAAATCATTAGAAAATCAAAACATTTCTAACGGATTAGTGACGAGTAAACATAAATGTCGTAATGTCATCAGAAAATCGTCGATAGTTATGAAAATTAGTGACGGATTTCCGACAACAGTAGTATTTCTCAGAAATCCGTCAGAAATCTGTTAAAAAAGCACAGTGCCTTTAAAGTCCATTTTCTAGTAGTACAATGATGTCACAATGTCATTAACGACTATTATTTTAAAAACTAGAAAGAATGGTCATTGCAAAATTTCGAACTTTGTTGAGTACATATATTGGTATCTTTTACTTTTAAATAATGTCATGTACATGTTTCGATTTTTGATTGGTTTTAATCAGCATCTAATCTATTACTACATTTGTCTACATTAATAGTGTGTGATAAATTCCTCTTCTACTTGTGTCTAAGTTATTTATAATAATCTCAATAAAGTAAGCTTAATCATAGCTCATAAGATTGTAATTAGCAAAACTTTTAAAAAAGATAAACTTAAAAAATATAAAAGCAAATTTCTTGAATAGCTCAAAAGTTGAATGATAGTCCAATATTTAGTTAAAAAAAATCAACAACTCAAAATTGTCGAGAACGATTTGAATGACCGGGCGATTTCATTTAAAAGACTTGCACTTTATTAATAAAATATGTGACACATGTGAAAATTTTAATGGAGCCGCACAGTCACCCATACATTTTGTTAATAACATATGTAACACGTGCCAAAATTTTACCGAAGTCGCCTTGATTTATTTTGAACATTTTATTTTTTTAAGCTAAATGTTAGATGCCCTTCAACTTTTGAGCTATTTAGACTTTTAGAAAATTTACTCTAAATATAACTGCAATCATAATCATAATATACATATATTTATCTAAATTACATATCATATATATTATACTATTTTTTTCATTTAATGCGAAAAATTAAATTATCCATATGTTGAAGCATATTCTACAACTTTTAATACAACCGTTCACCACAATCTTTCACTACAATTAAGTAATTTAATGTCAAAAAATATTAATATACGAAAAGAAGCACATTGTACAAGCTAATTTCTTAAACTTAAAACATTAAAAATTAAACATCACAACATTTAAAGCACCAAATATAAACTAATTAAATATACTAATTAATGTTATTTTTAAAACACTCTTAAAATAAAATAAAAACATGTTATTATAAATATTGTACAAACTAATAAAGCACAAGTGATGATACACATGGTTTTGAAACCGAATCGGACCAAACCAACGGGTTCAACCAGATACTGGGGTTGACACTTGTTTGGCTAGCCAATAAAAATTGTCAAAAAATGAACCGAAAAGGACCGGTCAAAACCGGTAGAAATGGGTGAACTCGTAAAAACAAGTAACCGAGCTGGACCAATGAGCATTTTCTATTTTGTTGGTGGCTAAACATTAATTACAATTACCCGCCACCGCAATACATGAATACCGAGTGTAATAATTAACCATCTAGACGCATTCAATCAAAAGTACAATTTAGGAAAAAAATAGTAAAAGTTGCTAGATACGACTTTCAACAATGTTAAATACAGGACAAGAACCACATATTTATCCCCTTTCACACATTTGCATAAAATATTTATGGCCACTCGTAGTGGAACCCTAGTGTGGTTGTGGGTGGAGAAGAATCCTTTGTATTGACCTTAAAAAGTATTATGAAAAAAAAATATTCTAATTTTGTAGCAAATTTAACTCAAACTGGAAATAATTTATTGATTGCAGCAAAGGAACTCACTTTTTTATAGATCAATAAACTGTTTCCACACAATTTTAAACATACAATTAAGTATGTTTTTAGTCATCTTAATTATTATTTTTAGTTTATTAATACAGAATTTTGCCAATTAATTACATGAAGCAGTTTAATTACTCTATTTTACTAGAGGTGTATCGAACGAAATTCGGATACCTGAATTTTTTTTAGTGTATGAGTAACTACGTACAGGCTTACTGTTTTCAGCACTTGTGATGTACAAAAACAAGAAGATGGTAATGTCTTACATGTTTTATACAGCAGATGACATATTTACTAATGCAACATTTATCTTTAGTTGATAACCCGTTAACTTTGACGCGATATTAACTTCGACTTGTAAAATACTATAAATCTTTTCTAGGATAATATCATTTATTTTGTACTCCCTCCGTCCCATATTAAGTGTCCACAATGGAATCTTTTAAGTCTTTTTTCCTCAACTTTGACCATAAATATT
>BQNB010202256.1:0-10851 GCA_026074375.1 Tanacetum coccineum
CATTCTGCTAACTATCCCAAACTTATTATGTTGCTAAATAAGTCTGGGATGTAGTAGACTTCATCAAGCTTTCAAAGTTTACCATTTTTACACTGAAACACAATTGAGCCTTTGCCGTCTATTCTAACCTTTGATTCGTTACCAAACTTCACGTAGCCGTAAACTGTTTTGTTTAGATCACGAAACTTGCCTTTATCACCAGTCATGTGATTACTGGCTCCTACGTCAAGGTACCAAATACTAGACCGCCTCACCTCATCTTCTTGTGTTCTCAGTTTTGGGAATACTCTTTCTTCATTTAAGAATACTTTACCAACCTCTCCACCATTGTCAAACGATGCTAACAGAAGTGCTGGTTCATTGTCATCATGTTCTTGAATCAAGTTATTCTCATGGCTTCTTTCACGTCTTGGGTTTTGGCATTCTGCTGCATAGTGACCATATTCCTGACAATTGTAGCATTGGACCCTGCTCTTATCTTGATTATTTGACGTTCCACGCCCTCCATCTTTCTGGTAATGTGATCCTCCTCTCCCGCGAGTGCCACGACCACCATTACTCCTTCCTCTTCCTCTGCCTCGTCCTCGATGGCCTCCAAATCCACCACGATTTGACTTTGATTTGGAGTCACCTTCTCCCTTCTTCTTATTTCTCTCTGACCACTCTTGGTGTGTCAAGAGAAGTTTACGATCATCACTATCGCCATGCCCCTTCATTCTTTCTTCATGAGCCTTCAATCGTCCGATTACATCTTCCACTATCATCGTGTCCAAGTCCCCGAATTGCTCAAGAGTTGAGGCAATCTGAAGGAACTTAGATGGTACTGCCCTAAGTAGCTTCTTCACCACATAGGACTCCTCCACCGTATCCCCAAGGGTACGCATGGTACTGACAATGTTGCTCACTTTCACAGCGAACTCATCCACTCCTTCAGATTCTTTCATGTTCAGCGATTCAAACTCAGCCTTTAGGGTTTGAATCCTCGCCGTCTTCACTCTATCTGCACCCATGAACATTGTCTTTAAAGCCTCCCATGCTTCTTTGGCTGATTTCTTCTCCGAAAGAGACAGCAATAAATCTTCAGGTATGCCTTGGTAGATGGCTGCCAAGGCCATCTTGTCTTTCTTCACTTCTACCACCGTATTGGCTGTTCGTGGCTCAACAGCCTCCCAAACTCCTTGAGCCTGCATGAAAACCCGCATCTTGATTGCCCAAGCAGCATAATTACTTCTTGACAACATCGGGTAGTGAAGTGTGATCTGTCCATCTTTTCCACCATTGTTTCCTGCCATCTCTTCACGAGATTGATATTTGGGTATGCACCAGGTTGTGCTCTGATGCCACAATGTTGGAATCAACTAGCTCTTCACGAGATCTATTATCAAAAACAGTGAAACAATGGAAAACAGGAAGATATATGGCAAATGTTTGGTTGTATTATTGACTGAGTTTTTTGAGGGATGATATACAACGTACAATTTGCCTTGCTATTTAAAAGGAAAACTTTGCAGAAAATTAAGGAAACAAACTCCACTAACCCTATGACTCGGACTTTCAAACCCACATGGTTTGATTTATTCAAACTTCAAACTGAAACAAAATACGTGCCACAAAAATAGATAACTTAATTCTGAATTATTTTAACATTTTCCCCCTTAATTCAGAAGTTCAGACCTTCTTGATTCCCATGAGATTTCGCATCTCCTCATGCTTCACTTTTGCAAGTGGTTTTGTGAGTATATCAGCTTTTTGTTCTTTCCCACATACATGAGCCACTGTAATTTCACCATTCTCTACACATTCTCGAATGAAATGGAATCGTATATCTATATGTTTACTACGCCCATGAAACACTGGATTTTTCATTAGTTCTAAAGCTATTGGGCCGAAACCCAATCCGGGTAATCACAACCCGCTAGACAAACCCGCAGGCCAAACCCGGCGGTTACAAAAAACAGTTAAATAACTTATTTACAGTTATTTTCGAAGGGTTACAACGGTTAAATCTAACCGACACAACTTTTAGACACACTGTTTCATGTAATATAAATAGGAACAGATTTGTAAACGTTTCTGTATGATGACAATGATGAATGATTAATAGAAAATTCAGATTTTTCTTGTTTCTGGTATATTGATGATTAAAGATCCATAGAAATGGGCCAACAATTGGTATCAGAGCAGGATTCATCATATACCAAGATTCATCATATACCATTTTTGTGTTCCAGTTTCGAATCAAAGAACAACCGCACCAAAATCTTTCCAGAAAACAGTTTGCAAATCAAGGAAACACAAATCAAAAAATCATCTTTATGTTTAAAACAAATCTTCGAAAAAAAGGAGACCCCAACAATTGATACCGATGGAATAAACACTAGCAACAAAAGGGTTTCATCCCTGCAAACTTATCAAAACAATAATCCAAAAATTATAAGCCCGAAAAATCAAAAGGGTTATGCACTTTTTTTCAGATTCGAAACAGAATTATAAACCACACTTGGATAACGAAAGTCATCACAAAAACGGACAGAAATCAAAACATCAAGAAGGAACAAACACACCTCTTTGAAGAATCGATATTCGAATCCGAGTGAATCATCAGTTGATTCACGGTTATCCAAAGAAAAACCCCATATTAACGGCGGTTTTTAGCAAGATCCCCAATTTGCGAAACCCTAGTTTTCGCACGAACAAATCAGGGAGCCCGTGGTTACGAACACAAGAAGAAGGAGAAGAGTGATTAACAATCGCCATCCCAATCGTGGTTACACACCACAGAGAAGAGAAGAGACGAACCCCAAGGAGACGACTCACAAGAGACGAACTCCCATCACAGAGAAAAGAAAAGGGGGCGGACAAAAATAAGAAGGGGACACACACACTAGGGTTAATAACCCTAAGAGGTTTTACAAAAACCACCCCTCCACCTTTCATTATTTCTATATAATCAGAATTTTTATTATATAGATATTTTTAGGTTTAGGCTTTTTCATAAGTTACCCTTTAACTATTAGGATTAGTAACTTTGCCTAAAACCCGAAGATAGAAATATAGTAGTCTAGAAATTACACGGCCTACTATATTGGAAGAATAATTTTTAAGGAGTAATTAACCTTAGGTTATTCGATTTTTAAAAAACTTCAAAACTTCTTATTTGGTTTATGATAAGAAATTTTTTATGATTTTTTTTTACTTATTTGGATTATGATAAGTAATATATAAAGGATTAAGATTTTTTAAGAATCGAACCTGCGTTTTTCCTTAAAAATGCAACCATTGATGCCATTAGAGACGGTTTCAACACCAAACCGGTGATTAACCAAGGAGCATAAAAGATGTCAAATTGGAGAAGAAAGAAAGAGATGTCGAAAGAACTACAAGGGTGCCACAAATTGAACAAGAGACAGATTTTAGAGAAGACCACAATATTTGTGAGTCAAGCCAAAGAATTAACATGCCTTCAAGGTTTCTGTTCAGAGATTTCTGCAAGATTGTAGACGAGGGCTAAGAAAAACCTGCCCCGAAGTCACTATAGCGATCAAAAGGATCAAGTGATTGGACGGACCCTGAAATAGATAAGAGACATAAAAAAAAGACATCAAAGCATCAAGGACAAAGAAAAGAATCAAAGGATCAAACGAAAATGAAGACATTGAAGACACAGCGTTTGTGATTACGGGGGAGAATATTGGGCCGAAACCCAATCCGGGTAATCACAACCCGCTTGACAAACCCGCAGGCCAAACCCGGCGGTTACAAAAAACAGTTAAATAACTTATTTACAGTTATTTTCGAAGGGTTACAACGGTTAAATCTAACCGACACAACTTTTAGACACACTGTTTCATGTAATATAAATAGGAACAGATTTGTAAACGTTTCTGTATGATGACAATGATGAATGATTAATAGAAAATTCAGTTTTTTCTTGTTTCTGGTATATTGATGATTAAAGATCCATAGAAATGGGCCAACATATATTGAGCACTGTTTTTCTAGCTAGTGTAACTTCTTTTAAACTTTCTAAACTCATTACAATGGACACAGTAATGTCTCACAAGCTTAAAGGAGTTCAGTTTGATTTGTATAGTCGACTATAGCTAGAAACATAATGCAACTTATTTTATTTTGGATTTAAGAAAACCCAAAAATGATGACATAACAATGAGTCAATTGTTGGTTGTGGCCAAACCTTCTATGGTTGTATGGCCAATTAGCCTCCAAATTTTTATTGGTGTTCACCATGGTTTGGTGGATGGTATTCATAAGATGCGTGTTTCTGAACATTTTCTAGACAAAGTTGCATGTTTTCTATATTATCTTATGATGTTAATAGTGCATCAAATTAGTCACTTTGATTTTAACCATCATGTATTCAGGTTTAGCAACAGTCCAATTCTTGGTGATCTGAGATTCCGAGCAAACTAACCATGTTACTTCTTTTGTCTGTTAGGCTGACTAATTCCCATGCAGCTTGTGGCTTAAAGAGTTTCTTATATTCATGCTGTTATCATTAGTAGTTTATGTTAAGCTGTGTAGTGTGAAGTCTATCTTATTTTATTTTACTTATGGTGATATGAAATTCCATATCTAAACCTATGTTGATCAAGTGGGTGAAAAGGGAATATCTTGTTAGTCCATATGCTATTATGATCTTCTGAATATTAACTCTAGAGCAAGCATTTTAACCATCTTATGCTTTTCTTATCATGTGTGCATTTTTATAATTTTTCGTGTTACTTATAAATTAAGAATGCTCTTTATGTAACACATATATTGCTAGTTTCTAAAACGACATAATTTTTATAAGAAAAGTTGACGCTACGAGAAAGCCTGCATATATAAACCCATGTGACTTTATTTAGATCTGTGTGTTATAATGTATCGCTATATGGGATGCTATAAATTGTATTTGTAAATGGCAAAGTATGCAGTGTTTAACTGTATCACTAATTAGTGCTTGAAATTATCAAATTCGTTTGGATGATGAGGAAACTTGTGATGTCATGACAGCCTAGTGATCTAAATATCTGTATTTGCTTTTTCCATTTTGATTGAATCAAGCCATAATAATTTAAGCTTGTTTATTAGTATATGTTTTTGCTCAAGGTAGGCTGATCCCAAGTTAATATTGCGTCAAATTTAAGGTGGACTACAGAATCGAAGTTTCCACAAACAGGCATGTTTTTTATTTTATTTTTATGCACGAGGGATATCCCATCAGAGCCATATTGATGGACCTGGCACGTAAATTGTGTAAACCTATCTTAGATGGTTTCTTATGTTGCGATTTTGTTTTGTGGCAAGTGAGCTCAAAATATATGGTTTTCTATCATCTGGTAGTCAAGAAAGAGGTTTAGATTTAGTCTTGATATTTTAACGTTGGAGTTTTGGGATGCTTGCCTAATTAATGTAGCTTTGTTGCTCCGGTTTCGATCATAAGTTTATATGTCGTCTGTAGCTTCATGGCATGTAGATCACAATGGATGGATCTATGAGGGGTTCTTGTAACACGATGCAGTGATCAAAAGTGTATATAATAGAATGGTATGGTATGAGCATTTGAGAGTGTAATATGTGATACGCCACTCATTTTGACTAGTAACATCAAACTTTGTGTTAAGTGTAATATGTGATACGCCACTCATTATGAAACACTATTCATAATCCTATGAACAACACATTACCGCTAAAACACCATTGCCTAGACTACTATATCTATATCTATACTCTTTATAAAGAAGATTTAGAATTCTTTTAAAAATTGAAAAATTGCTAATTTAAAAAATGTTAAAAATTTAATGCATGGAATATTGAAATATTGAGACTGCAAGAAGTCAAAAGACATTTATTTTAGCAAAAAAGGCATTTGTAGTCCAACGGTTAGGATAATTGATTTCCCAGCAATAGACCCGGATTCGACTCCTTACAAACGCAATTTTTAACTGTCAAACTTTAGTATTGACTTACACATAACTAGGCAACTTAATAATCCCAAGACAATAAGCAAACACAATAAGCTAGAGAGAAATATTAGATTAGAGAGAGAAAGAGTATGGTGAAAATTTCATAGAGCTGATCTCATCTGCTTCTCTTCAAATACCATCAAAACCTAAATAAAAATCTCACAAAAATTTGCAGGAATTCCATCTTTCAGACGTACATGTAAGTTTAATAACAAATTATCAAATTAAAACAAGCCAATTACGATAAACAAAGTCAAATTGCCAATGTAATTTGTGTGACTTAATATAAGTATGTTTCAAAACTATCTACATGTCTTAACCAATGTTTCAGACTGCTATGAAATTATAATAAAAGCAAATATGGTTCATTTAACGTAAATACATTATAAGAAGAAAGTAATGACATTCATGTATTTAACACGACCAATCCCAAAAGGTAATTACAGAATCTGCACCCCCAGGGCGATAGGATGTGACAACGCTTTTTACAATCAATGGGATAATCCAAGTTAAAGGATTAATTCTCAACCACTGTGATACCAGAATAAAGCTCAATTTATGACAATTTATAACTGGATTTTACGGATATCACTAACCCGTCCCAGTCTTGATAAATCATCAAAAAAAGAGGTAAC
Organism: Tanacetum coccineum; assembly: GCA_026074375.1. Taxonomy (NCBI): domain Eukaryota; kingdom Viridiplantae; phylum Streptophyta; class Magnoliopsida; order Asterales; family Asteraceae; genus Tanacetum; species Tanacetum coccineum. The sequence goes on from BQNB010202256.1 coordinate 6,605, forward strand.
ATCTAACAAGTTTTGCTAAACATAAAATATATCATCACGGCCAATCCCAAGAGGTAATAGCAAAATCGCTCCTCAAGGCAATAGGATGTGACAAATGCTTCATCCGATCAACGGGATCATCCTGCTTAGAGGATTCTCATCCGCAATGAGAAAAGAATAAACTCAATTTACAACAATTTATCAATGGATTTTACGAATATTATTCGCTCCAACTTTTATAAATCGTAAAAAAAAACAATCTAGAAATCACAAACTGCTCACCATAAGATAGAAAAATATAATGGGGATAAAAACAGACATGTAATGAACGGAATATAATCAGTTGAAAAGTTACGATAATTATAAAATTTTTTTCGATAATAATGTTTTCTTTCTCACGCCGATCCCCAAAAGGTAATCACAGAACCTGCTCCTCAAGGCGATAGGATGTGACAAACGCTTGTTCTGATAAACAACAAACAACAGGGTCCTCCTGGTTAAAGGATTCTCAACCAATACGCTTAATTTACGACAACTTGTTAATGGATTTTACCAAATATTAACTTATTCGCTCCAATATTAACTAAGTTGTCAAAACCAAAAAAAAATCTAAAACTTACAATCCAATAACTTAATCTTAATTGTAAAGAAGTAAAAACAAGCATAAATTACGATATGTAATAACCCTAACTACAGTCGTTGACGGTAACTGATAACGCAAACATGTATCTAGTCATAAAAGAACCCTAAAGATGATCAAAATCGTGATCAAATTAGATAAAGATAATCATAAATTACGTAATTAGGAATGTTTTTCTCACGGCCAATCCCAAGAGGTAATTGCAAAACCTGCTCCTCAAGGCGATAGGATGTGACAAACGCTTATTGAATAACCTTAATTTACGACGACTTATAAATGGATTTTACGAATATTAAGTTATTCGCTCCAATATTTTCAGATCGTCGAAGCAAACAAAAAATAACAAACAAGTAAAACGTATAAACTAACTTAGGAATGACAATTATTTAGAGGGTGAAAGCTATAGATACGCAAGATAGTATTTTCAATAGACCGACATACTAAAACCAACTAAATTTATTACCACTATCCTCAAAAAAATTTCAAATTTTGTTCAATCTATGTAATATGACCGGCTAGGTGACTTGTTTGACCGGTTACCATTTAAAAAGTTACGATAATGGTCCTTTGACTTTTGGGGGGGGGTATTTTGGGGGGACTTCACCCGATAATAATCTCTTTATTAACCATATATTTTACCATCTTCCCCTAATATCTATTGACTTTTTTTTTTTTTTTTTTGCCTTTCATATAAGGAATATTTTTTCCGTCTCCTCCTCATTTCTTTTTGTTTTCTTTTCACAAAACTATCCTCAAAAAATTTTCAAAATTTGTTCACCCCCCCCCCCTTTACGTTTTCAACAACTTGTTTGACCGGTTATCATTTAAAAAGTTACGATAATGGTCCTTTGACTTGGGGGGGGGGGGACTTTCACCGTTAGTCCCTTTACCTTTTCACCTAATATTTTTGATTTTTTTTGCCTTTAAAAAAAAATATTTTTCCTCATTTTTTTTCCTTTCACAAAAAATTCACGTTTTTATACAATTATACACGGGGTTTTTTTGCCTTAAAAAATTATTTTAATTTTATACAATTATACACGTTTATAAAAAATGTATGAAGTTATACACGTTTATAAAAAAATTTTGATAAATTTTTTATTTTTGATAATTTTTATAAAATTATACACGTTTTTAATACAGATTTTTTAATTATACACGTTTATAAAAGTTTTACAAAATTATACACGTTTATAACAAAATTTTGATAATTTTTTTTATAATTTTTATACAATTATACACGTTTTTAATAGAATTTTTTTTCTGAAAGGCAAAAAATAAAAATAAAAAAAATATATTAAGTGAAAAAGTCAAGGGACTAACAGTGAAAGTCAACGCAAAAATCAAAAGGCCATTGCTATAACTTTTTAAAGTGAAAACAATGTTAAGGATTAACGGTAGAAGTCCACGCAAACAACATGAACAATTAGTGTAACTTTTTAAAATGAAAACCGGTCAAATAAGTCACATTTCAGTCAACATTACGTAGATTGAACAAAATTTGAAAGAATTTTGAGGATAGTGGTAATAAATTTAGTTGGTTACGTATGTCGATCTTTTGAAAATACTATCTTGCGTATCCATAGCTTTCACCCTTTTTTTTATACTTTTTGAAGTGTATATTCTTTGTATATTACACGTTCTTTATGCTCTTCTCTACTAAAATACTGTAGTTAATTGTAAAACATATTACGTATACAAATCAAACACTAAAAGAAGACACCATTCTAATTCATGATAAACTACTCGCGAGTAGTTTACATTAAATTTATACGATCGTATAATTAACATATGTTTTACAAAGCTTTATTACACCTGTATTTTAGCAATTTCTTATCAAAATAATTATATTTGCATTAAATTTACCACTTTCCAAGTTGGACGTGGATAACTGCATGAGCATATCCTGTTACTACTCGAATTGACTTAATATAAATCCGTACATTCAATATTCTAGCGAACAAGAATATGATCAACAACGTCAACGTAGACGCTTCAATGATTATCCTCCTCGTGCTAATTATCATACAACTAGTTTCAATGATGACGCAATGGGGTATCTTGAGAAAAATCTAACACAAGAACAAACTCAATATCAAGCTCATTATAGTGGGGTTAATCTACAAACCAACTACAAATATAGCGTAAATGAAGTTGGTGAACCGTCAAATAGATTCATTGTTAATCAGCAGGTTAGTGTTTTCTTTCCTAATATTTGTTTTAATCAGTTATGAATTATGTGGGTAGATTGTGTTGAATTTCTGTTGCTAATATGAGTTTACATTCTTTCAGGTGGAAGAAAGTCCAATAGGGTTAAGTTTGTCGAAGTCAACGCCTGTAGTCAATCAAAGTCAATCGAGTTTGACTCAAAGGTCAAATAAACAGAATAGAAAGAAAAAATTGATTGCTTCTGAAGATAGCAAGTTGAAGGCTGTTAATTTTTCTGTTAGCTCTATACAAATTGGTCATTGGGGGGTTAGTTTTACATAAAGTTTATAGCTCTCTAACCTGTAGCCATGACCCACATGTTAATAGCACATTAACACATTAACTAAGTTTAATGAACACTTCCCGGCCATCTATAAACAAATTTAAAATCAGTGTTTAGATTGTAAGAAATCAAAAACTTAGACGAAGAAACCACTTTTTATGGAAAACAAAATCTAATTACAAAGAAAAAACAATGCTTTTTTTTTTACTTTCTCTAAAAGGTAAATTCACACCCTAACTGTACACAAATTAACCTAAGCCTTGTTAGAGTCTGAATTTGAACCTGCAACCACTTATTTAGTTTATTTAGTGCTTGCTAACATGTGCATGTTCTTATCACGCATACTAGGTAGAAAAATTGCTTTACATATTTTTAAAATTGTACCCAGAACTTACTGGAACCAATACAAATCTTTAGTCTATCTTTTTGCATTGATATTAATTCCAAAGTATTAATCATGGACAGAAGGAGGCAAAAAACCAGGGAGATGTAGTAGTTAAATTTTACTATGGAAAGAAGAGATTTGTGTGGGAATTTCTTGATGGCTCTCTAAAGAAGAAGATGGAAATTCGATGGTCACAAGTATCCGCCATCAAGACTTTCGATGATGAAAATCTAAATGGTTATATTGTATTAGAGGTTTTTCTCGTTCCCCTATAAATAATTTACTTTACAGATAATAAGTTTTGCTAATGAATAGTATATGTAAACAACTGAGAATGTTTTCTTGTACTTGAGCGAACCACCAGAATTCTCTGAAGAGATCGACTACACAGATAAAATGCATACCAAATGGCACACAACTAAAGATGATTTTACCGGTGGTCAAGCTTCTATTTACAGGTACCTCACAAAGTTGCAATAACATTAGTAAATAATGGGGGAATTTCATATACTCGTATTGATTTAGTGGAGAGTAAATTTTACATATAATGAAATTGTATCTGATTATTTTATCATGTATTTTTAGACTCTGATGCAGGGCATGTTCGAGCTCCAACTCCTCTGGCTTAGCCGTCGGTTCTTCGCTCAACACGTGAAGTCAAGTGTTTAATTATCACTACAAGAAAAAGGTCTTTTAATGACACACAAAAAGTGTCAGAAAATGTCAAAAAAAGTGTCACTAATTACATTTTT